>DWJZ01004619.1:0-15109 GCA_018249125.1 Asbolis capucinus
GACACTTAAAACTTTCAAATATGTCCTTATTACTCTTTTATCGTTGGCCTAAATTATAAAATGTAAGTCGATATATAACTTTCCGATATATGACTAGAAGTTCCCACTAAAGCTTTGGCGGCATACGTCAATACGTCATACGATGACGTCACGAGAAACCTGAATCACGCTATCGAAGTTTTCTGTACCGTTAGCATATATACAAGTTCTGATTAACTGTCGGAGCTCAGTCTCTCCCCAGGCATCACATCTCACCTGGCAGGAAATCTTCCCTTTATTAAACAGCAAATTCAAAAGTTCCTAACATATGCAAAATTATTGAATTTAAGAAGAATTCCTTGGGAGTTCCTTGCCGCTTCTCTCAAGACCACACTCCGTAGGGATTTGTTGAACTGATAGCGTAATATGACATTCGAAATGTGTTTGCAAAAACCAACTTCGAATAAATAAAATTTATTTCATAATTTCTTCATTCATATCTTTTTCTCAACCAATATAGGGAACTCATCCAATATACCCCTTTAATATATAGCAGCGGAAAAAGTACCCAATGATAGAAATACCGCCAAGTCGGGGTCATCAGTTTGACAAAGAGAGTTCTCCTGTCAGGATAGTGGTCATGCCATGAAAGTGACTAAACTCCAAATTTTAAATTCGTAACTTATACCGGTAGAAAATTCCGACAGCATGATTTAGGCACCAGTGATTATGCGCTTTCGTCACTATACCTTTTCCTGCCACACTCCCAACAATTCTATAGAGATTTGACCTACACTAAGGAGCGATTTAACTAACCATTAACATCTCCGAGATGGACAGTTAGAGACAAAATCGCATGCTAACTGACTGCGTAATATTCGGACAGTTGCGTCACACGGTTGTGGCGTCGAAGTTATCGCTAGGTTAACATTATCAGCTTCATCACAGTACCTTATGCAGTTGTGCTACTAAAAACAGACTTACCTGAAAAGATACAAAAGAGAGATTAGCTTACGTCACAAAAACAGAGTGAAGTATTCATTAAAAAACGCCAAAGTTTACTTCAGTTAAAAGATCACTCGATTGACATGGCTTTCAGAAGTCATGTCATTAATCTATCCGCTGGATATCTGGTATTTTAATCACGTACATTTCATCACATCAAATAAGACCTTTATTTGGATGGCCTGCCCGGCCAGATGGTCTGATGGGTCGGACCTGAGTGACAGGCCAAAGACTGTAAGTATGATTTCCTGAAAAAACTTCTCTGTGATTAACAGGAATATTTAATTTCGATTTGTGAGTCTTAGTGTAAAAATATCTATATAAGTATATATTTACACACAAACATATATGTATATATATATCGGTTGTATCATCACCATAGTCACAAGCTAAAGTCAGACGCCCGTGTGTGAGGTGTCCCAAGATATTTATTTTAATTATTATTCTTCATTGATTCCATGATTAGAATTCAATGTTAATAAAATTGTATGTGTCCTATACAGTAAAATATATTATCCAATTTAGTTTCATAAATCGACATATGTACGTGGCATTCGTCGTTTTGGGTTCTATTCTTCTGAAAAAAATCTTCTTTTGAAAAAAGTCTAATAATTGCCTCCCAAAAATTTCCATGTACAGACAGATCAGTAACAGATTTATTATAAATATGATATGATAAACCATTTCTAAAAACAGACGAGGAATCACAACATACGCTGAGATAGCGAACGATTCATATACACATATATAACAAAGTTGCCAGTCTGTCAGTTTGTCGTGACACATTGTATATGCGACGGGCATCACTTGAAAGAACGACTGGTTTCTTAGAACGGTGTGTTATATCATCGGGAACAGACGTGATCCTGTGTTCTAATGGAGTCTTGTGATTGTGTTCCATAACATTACATTGAATGGGCCTGTGGCTTAGTGAGTCACCTGTCTGTCAAGGGCTCTGTTTCGTTTCCCGGCCGGGCCATGCAATCCGACTAACCGTCCTACTATTATAAATGCGTAAATTTGTAATAGTGGGTAGATGTTTGTTCCTCTTTCACGTAAAAACTACTGAACTAAACTGGATTAAATTTGGTACAGAGATAGATTATAGTCTGGAATAACAGATAGGCTACTTTTTAGTAACGTAATTATTATGCAGGCGCAGCCGCGGACGGAAACTAGTTAACCATAAAAATAATGAAATACCCTTTGTTTACCAAGTCAATGAATATAATGAGAAGGAACCTTGGGAATAATATTCATTCACACCCGATTTAGCTTCAGTATGTTATTTTTAACAAATATATACTAAATTTATATATTTTTATAATACGCGATCAATTTATTTCACATTACCGAAATGGCACCAAATAAGAACGTACATAAGTGTATTGAACATACAAACATAAATTAATAATTCGAATTTGATTAAATTCCAAAAAAGGGTCAACAGCTTACGAAGAATGTTGAATTTATAAAGAGCAAGCTGAAACAGGACTTATCCGAGCTTGTAGGCTGCGACAAATGATTTATTCTGCCCGAATTGAAACAGCTTGAAAGCACAGTTCGAGCTGAAAGCCCCTTCCGTTGCAAGCACTATGCTAACTTCAGAGAGTTCATTATGAAAATATGAAGTTGGAAACTGGATCAAAATTTGTTAAGATCGTTCCTTAAATAAAGCAGTAGTAGCCTAGTAACTTGAAACGATCTAGTAACTAGAAAGTTTCTACCATGAGAAAAACATTACATAAATAATAGAGTTTATGTTACATTAAAAACAAAATGGTAACAAAAAAGTAAATAGAGCGGCGTTGGCGACATCGCACAACATGTTATAGGATGACGTCACGAGAAACCTGAATCACGCTATCGGAGTTTTTTGTATCGTTAGCATATATACAAGTTGCGACTAACAACCATCGGAGCTTGGTCGCTCCCCAGACAAATCACCTCGCCTGGCGGAAGATCTACCCTTTGCTAAAGAGCAAGTGTTTACCTTAACGTCCCATCTAAGTTCTATAGATAGATAGCTTTTAGCGACCGTCAATATTAATCTATACTATCAAAATGTCACATAGTGTCAACTACTAATATAACTAGAAATTATGATACATTGGGGATATATCAAAAATAGATACGTTAAATAGCGTTCCCAGCCCGGAGGCTTGTTTCGATTTCCTATAGAAAAAAATAAGCAACAACGGTTACGAT
This sequence comes from Asbolis capucinus, assembly GCA_018249125.1. Taxonomy (NCBI): domain Eukaryota; kingdom Metazoa; phylum Arthropoda; class Insecta; order Lepidoptera; family Hesperiidae; genus Asbolis; species Asbolis capucinus. The sequence goes on from DWJZ01004619.1 coordinate 3,193, forward strand.
CGGCAGGTGGATGGGTGACCGCCAGTGGTAAACATTTCATGAACGGTCCCGTGATTCGGAGGGAACGTAAAGCCGTCGGTCCCCGTTGTTATCGTAAGATAGCAATCGTTAAGCCATGTCGAAGGCCTATGGGCGGCATAAAAACTTCTGACACTTGCGTTGGTCACTAATCCTCCCCCAATCCGAATTGGAGCAGCTTGGTGGAGTATGCTCTAGGCCTTCTCAGTATGAGGAGAGGCCCGTGCTCAGTAGTGGGCCATCGATGGGTTGAAGCACGTTAGAGATAGATACATTATTGAAATGGCCCAAAGGAGGTAACCTATATCTCATTCTTGTCCGTAATGTGTCTCTGTGCCCAATTTCATTTAGATTGCTTCTGTAGTATTTGCGTGAAACAGTATCAAACAAACATTCATTCTCACAGACATGGACATTTATAATATTAGTGGGACTAGTAATGAGGCCGATTTAAAACCGTCAATCAAACCAGTGGCGCCAATGGACGTGTTCCACATGAGCACGCAACGGACGCATCGCGCGCCGCCTGCACAATGCTGGGAATGAGATTAGCACGCAAACCTGCGTGCTGGACTGTGACGTCACTGCCGCTAGACAATACTTATCGATTAGGATTACTAATGTAAGTGTTATCGCATTATAAACACAACACAAAGGCGTATCTATGAGGAGGTGCTTCAGCTTCTGGTCGACTAAGGACACAATTTTAATATGCATACACACGCGTCGGATGCTTGAGGCATTTCACCAAGACACGAAACTTTAAAATTCTTAATTAATATGAGGAATATTCAGGACCCATCATCAATTTCAAGATAGCTGGATGGATTCACGATAAGCATTACAAACGATCAGGAAGCAAGACATTGGAGAAACTATTCGAGTAATCTATACTGAAGATAAGAAGATAAGGCAAAGACAGAGGTTTCCATAACATTTGAAAGTACCTGAAACATAAACATCAAACGAAGAAAAATCACAACAATTGATCAACAAGTTTTCGACCAGGAATAAATCACTAAAACACATAACAGCGTTGACGTGTATTGATAACAGTGATATTTGACATGAACCACTCAACCGAATGGCTCGGAGCTGATCTAAAGGCAAATTATCTAATGCATTTAGTAAAAGACTAACAGATAAAACCTTTAAGGGTAAAGCAAATCCATCATAAGGTATGACAGAAATTAAGCAACGCTAGGCAATGACGGTGGTCTGTTCTTATCATCATATACCATGAGTTCTGCGATGACGTGGAAATCATATCATGCCCAGAGTGGCTATTGCTACATCATTTTGCGAAATTTCCAAACATCCCAGAACTCATTCCAAAATGGGTATAGTGCCAGCTTTCTTTCATTGCAGTTCGTTTCAACTCATTAATTTCCCAATGATGTACTCGGGTGTCCTCTCAGTGTGAGTAATCTAGGTCGAACGTACCACAGCTAGCGTGGATTGGTGGACTTTATGGGGAACTCTCAGAAGCGCAGGTTTTTCTTACGATATTTTTTTTCATCCAAGCAAGTGATAAACAACTACGAATACGCACTTGGAGACTAAGAGGTGCGTGCAGAAGACGAACTCAGTACCTCCCGTTCAAAAACAAATGCTCAAGACACAGGCTATCAAATTACAGGTTTCTTGGAAATACCTGCACTACACACACGGTCTATAACATCAACTTTAACGATTTGATTCGCCTAGATTTGAACCAGGCAAGTGAAGTTGCTAGTTATATAGTTACAGTAGTATGTCGCGTAAGCGCATATGTTTTTGTATCTCGTGTGAAAGATTGTGACAATCGCATATTAGACGTAATGTTAACCCGTCGACAACACCTAAACAAAGAATGCTCATGCAGTAAATTTAATTGTATTATGCCATACGCGTTTGTAGCCCGGTGGCTTGAGTCGATCCTGAATGATCAACCCATTTAAGCAACTTCTAGCGCGGTCAGTAGGAAGATGGATAACCAATAGTGGCAAAAGTTCTTCAACGCACTTCCACAATTATAGAGAACAGTTATTACTATCAGGCAGAACGGTTACCATGCCAAGGCCTTACGGGGGACACAAAAATATTCGACATTTTCGCTATTAAAACCGCTAATCTCCATTGGACCCTTGAGTCATTACTCATTGATGGAGTATGTTCAAGGCGCCGCTCAGTTATGTATGAGGAGAGACCCGTGCTACACGTTAGTGACAACAATATCACTTGTAAGGCAGAACGATGTGTTATGACTATTAAGCCCATTAAGTCTGACGAAGATTTAATTTGCGAACGGCAGTTGTATGTTCCCATGTTATAACCAAAAGCAGGTGTTAAGCCTATTAAATTATATCGAGTAGTAATGATAGTTCTTAACTCATATTCCGCGATAGTCATCAAACGCTATTATTGCTAATAGACTTGTCTTTGAACTGTAGGATCGAAAACAGTAACTGAAATCTTGAAAAAGAGAGCTCCATACCAAATTAGTAAACATTTTAAGAAATCTTAATTTCGCCTACGCCTCCTTAAAAGCCAAAAATTTACTTGTCTCAGGATTTTCAAACTTGGCAACGTAATAGCTTTAAAGTGATCTTCAGTTCTCTTTATACCTGTTTATTATTAGGTTCCACTACCATAACGAAGTATGGTTTACGCGGAAAAACTTTATCTGAAACATATTGTAAACCCAAACTCGAATCATTTTCATCAACAATCATTATTTCATGGATGTATTTTCAGTATACTTGAGAACGTTAAATATTCTGAACTTCCAATCGCTTTGAGAAGGTGCGATAATAAAGAGAAATAACGACATAGACGACACCACTATTGCCATGACCAGGGGGACTCTTGTGTCATTAAACATTACAACACTTCCCGACTTAATTCTAAAAGGCCTGAATCAATACTCGAAAATTAAACAACTTTCTTTGCTTCAAAAACAGGCCTCATTCCCTAAAAACGCGCATTATCTTCATCAATTCTCGCCATAGCACGAAAACGAGTTCCAAGTTAATCAGAGGACAATTAACCCTACCATCGCAGCTCGAGCAGCGTGCACCGTTACATCACACGAGCGGAACGTGTCCTGTGCGACCAGATGGCATTAAGTCGACCCACTTCTCGAAGGTCCGACCGGCCCCGCTGCCCATGTACGGAGACGCAGGGTTACGCAAGCGCGATCCTATGTGAACCATACTACTACCACCGAAGTACGCACCAGTTTATGCAGGTCTTGCTCGTACAATCGTACATTTTAAAAGAATTTTGACGTAGATGAATGCATCTATACTCGGAGCGAATACGATCTGGTATATTTTCCATACTAACTGGTAAATTTTGTATGGAAAAAATTCCAGATCGAATTTACACCTAGTATACATCCAAATCGGGTTGCCACATAAAAACGTAGTGTTTTGCATATCAACTATACGTTTCTGTTTGAACACAAATAATACATAAGACTTGCATGTTATAATTCTGCTATGATACTTATTGATACGTAAGTCCTGTTCATAAAACATACAAGTTACATGAAGGTACTGTTTGGTATTCCAAAAATTTCGCATAAAATTCATCGATGGACATCCTTTTGATGAAAATGCTCTACGTTCCTTATTTTCTCCTGATGAAAATGCTCCATATTCCATATTTTCTCTTGACGAAAATGCTCCACATTCTGCACTATTGTCATCAGCCTCGCCATTATGTCCGAACAAAAGGATTTTACAATGGTATAATAAGTACACTTTTATGAAGCTATAACAAATGATAGCAAATGAATTTTAATTTTATCTTGATGGGAAACTGTTCCTATTTAGTAGGTTACGACGGCAGGCGCGTCCAATGTCTCACTCTCAACTACTCAGTCCTATGAATGAAACCAGGAAATTAAGCAAAATTGCACTTTTAATTAAATTAAAAGCCCAACTAAAGATAAAAAAGAGTCATAAAATGATTTTCGCTAATGGTTAAATCTATATCAACATTACTTTCGACACCCTAAGTACATTCCTCTTTCAAGTCGAACATGGCACATATCGAGCCACTTGTATTTAGACCACAAACATAATTCATTTTGTACTCGACCAAAAAAGACCTCAATATTAATGTTCGCCGACTGTGCCGTGTACAGTTAATGCAATTCAATTCAATGCACTACCATCTGTATCTGGCGCCGTTCACCAACCAAAGGCCAGACTTGTCAACGGTGGAGAGAACAGCGTGGGGAGATTTTATGTGAAATATGACGGACCCCACCCAGTCTATGACCAAAAATGTTCGAGGAAACTAACAGAGCCGCAACGGTAGTAGCAGCTGTACTCACGAACCGACATATGGCGTCTAAAACGCGGCCATATACGGCGCAAGAGAGACAAGTCGTGCTGATAGATTGTAAGACGGATTAGGACAGAGTCGTACGGCGACAACTTTTTATATTGAACAATAGTGTGAAAACGTGGATTAATGACCGCCACTCATAACGGCTGTCCGAATGAATTACTTGACCACTTCAAAACTTGCGATTGATAGTTTGGGATTACTTTGGGATTGTTAATGAACAGTTTTAGAATGGTCATACTTTAAACGGTCTTTTTATTGATACAGAAACGAAGAAGTAACATATTATGACCACTGATCAATTTAACCATTTATAATTCAGCTGTATCACCTTTTACACAAAGGTTTTACGCCCTTATCCCGCAGTGGACTTATACATTTCAAATAATAACATATAGTGCTTGAGATAGCATCATCTAGGCTGCATTCGCATGTGATCTGTCCTAAGCGTACTAGCGTCTAATAGAACACGAGTAAAGCTAGTCCAGATAAATATGAAACATCTGCTATAATAACTCAACGTACAATCTTTATTCATGAATAGGAACAATCTCCAAAACAAAACGTATATTGGTAAGTATGAGTATCCATCGGGGAGGTTCATTTCAATCACGCGTGAAGCATTGTAGAGACGTCAAAACACTCAAGGAACACAAAGGAGCTCTTGTATCACGTTTCAAACGTAATAAAACGTTTAATTAACTATGAAAAATATTGCCGGGCGAAGACGAGAGCTGATTATGCAGGAGTGCTCTTCAAAACTGGCGCCAGGCGGAGTATGCGAATGTGATCTCTGGTGAGGTCGCAATACTAGCGAATCAGGTGCGGCGCAGACGGCTGCCAGCCCTGCCAGGTCAAGACACCGAGGAGCATGTGCTTTGTTGTGCGCCCCCCGCGTCGGTGCATCGTCTGCATTATAGTAACACATTCGCCGTAAATGAAATTACTGTGTCGTTGACACCAACAATTCACCAACTTCTCTGGCCGATACAAAACTTTGTGGAATGGATCCCATATTTTTCTATCCATCTAACCAGCCAAGTGAATCATTAATCATGGTTTCGCATTCAGAGGCAGACATTACTAATGAGAAAAAAAATTTGCCCTCGCGTCGTGGTAGACTACGTTGCACGACGTTGCCCCAATTTCGTGCGTCCTTATATTAATAGGCAAAAAGAATCAAAAACGTTGAGCTCGAACAGATTAACAATAGTCAAAATCTGTAATTATGATAGATAGAAGTTTGAATCTGCACGAAAATTTACACCTGCACGTTGATTACAGACGATGCAAGGCATCATACCAAAACAGTCATGAAAATCTACTCCTTCAATTTCCAGCAGCTGTACCAATCAATATTTAAAATGTAACCTAGGAACATAATTGATAGTTCTTTTAAAACGATCAGCAATTAAACCTGGAGCTATTAAAATTTTACACCACTCCAAATTGGAATCATTAAATGTATTTGGAAATGTGGTGTAATAATGTCCAAAATGATTACTAAACGTAGCCACTAATGGTCGTCAGCGTGTCATAGCTGTCAATATAGTGAAGTTAGTCATTAGTTACGGTATCGCTGATTGGGGCAAAGTCCATACATTACTGAGGAATGGATCAGTCACAGGCAACCAGGCGAACGTATGGGTCCAATGACCAAGGATAAATGCTACTGACAGAGATTAGATCGGGCCAGTGATAAAGCAGGAGCAAGTGATTGTTGCCCAACAACTTTTATACTAAAAATTACAAATCTTGCATCACACGGTTATTTACGTTCCAAAAACGTCAACCAACCACCTGTGGAGGCTACATCAAAATCTGTGCGAAACGATCAATCCTGGATCCGAGCTGCGTGTTAATAAAATATTTAAATATACAGACATACAGACCGGTTGGCCTAGTGGTTAGTGAACCTGTCTGCTACACGAATGCTCGTGGATTCGATTCCCATCCAGGTCAAACTTTTCTATGATGAACAATAATTTTTGTTCTGTGTGTAAATATCTATATATCTATTTAAAAATATATATCTATGTTTAACAGTTGTCTGATCATCATAGTACAAGCTAACGCTTAGTTTGGGGTCAAATGGCCGTGTGTGAGTTGTACAAAAGAAAAGAAAGATACTCTAAGTCTCCTCAGTTGTAACGTGTAATTCCTGCTCAGTACTAAGTCATTAATGTGAGAAGACAAGATTTCCCACTTTTTTCTTCTAGCATCGCAAAACTTACACGACATAATGTCAAAGCATATTAAATCATAGTGATGGGCCATATCACCCCAATGATTTAAGCATTAAATGTAGCTTTAGCGAGCTGGTTACATCGGCCCCATTTCAACAGTGAATAGGACTGCGGACATAATGCGACTAAACTACGCCGTGTATTTGAGGTCAGTCTGTTAATGGTCTTTAGTGGTGAATTTTGAACGGTAATACCATTTTGTATACAATGCTTCGGGATTTCCACGACACGGACTTATATTATGCTGGAATGATTTGCGAAGGCCACAGATAATGCTTAATAGTTTTTGAGTTGTTGTTTGGACTGCTTGTGATAATGTGGTTTCGGGTTCGGTTCCCGACTAAGATATATTTGTATGACAGATGTTTTTGCCCTGGAATGCGATAAGAGAGGCCCTAGTATATCACCAGGTGTCTCTCTATTTGCGGCGCGTTGTGGCGACCTATCTTTCGGATCGGAGCGTTAGCTATCCGGGCCGCTACGGGAGTGTTCAAGAGAGACGTGTTGTGCGCGGGGTTTCACAAGGGTCAATCTTAGGACCACTCCTCTGGAATCTTGCATACGATGTCGTACTGCGTACGGAGTTGCCTCTCGGCATTAGCGTAGTATGCTACGCCAATGACACTCTCGTACTCGCCAAGAGTGAGTCCCTTGAAAGGACAGCGCGATTGGCCGAGTTCGTGGCGGCACGCATTGTCGGCAGGATACAAGATATTGGCCTGCGTGTAACGCCAAACAAGTCAGAGGCGTTATGTTTCCACGGCCTAAGGTCTAACGTGGAACTTCCCTGCATTTCGGTGCGTGTAGATGACGCATTTCTGGTAGTGGGCCGGCACATGAAGTACTTCGGGCTGGTACTGTTCAGCCGTTGGAGCTTCATCGAGCATTTTGAACGTCTCGTTCCCCGGAATGACAATATACAATACAGAGGACATGCTTACAGATAGATAGCCTTCGATACTATATGTCTAACTGTTAACTAACAGTAATGTCACAATCACAAAAATTTGTTGTGGTAACTGGTACTTCTGAAGCGAAGCTAGGGCAATTTCTAGTTCTTAATATTTATATGAAAAAAGGTAATTATTTCATAATATTGATTTGAAATTATTACAACTGTTAGACGTTAACTAAACTTTCAGTTATTCAAAGTTAGTATGTATGGTGACGGCTGAACCTCAGTTCTGTGAGTACTAGTTTCTGAATATTTGCGTGAACATTATATATCGTGACTAAAATAAAGCATATACATATATATATATATATTGTTCTTAGTAACTCGTCGATTTCTAGCAGATAGTACATACATATATTTCTGTCCAAATACAGCTAAAATGCAGATATCATTTTCTTTGAATAAGTTATTGCTTACTCATTTTATGAAATGCTATAAAATGAATTTTTATCACGTTTTAACACGTTTGGTTTTTGGTGAGTTAAAAGTACTATAATAATTAACTAGCAAAACTAACTTAGGTTATAAGGCAAATTGTTACACACGGTTATGGATCAGTTGGTCTGCAATAAAGATTATTATAAAGCAATTTTTATTTACTGAGATTTCGTTTCGACAAGGTTCAACGAGTGCCATCGGACGGTAAGAGACTGATCCAATAGGTTAATGTGTCCTCCAAAACACGTGAATACTTAAGATTTTTTGTCGCTAGCTGGTTCACTCATCCACGTTCTGATCACGACCGCTGTTGATCCCTTAAATCTTTCTTTTAATGGACACAAGTGTTTCGTAATTTAAATGAGGAAAAGTTTTCGTCGTCACTGCTATTCTATCATCGCTGCTAGACTTCCATCATCATGAAATCATATTACGGTTACAAAACTATAAACAAGTTACTTCTGTGTTACAGTGGCTGCCCTCACAAAACCCCGAGTCTCTTTTAATAACCAAATGCAGTTGAATGTTGGAGCTGAAGAGATGGATACGGTATTTTAGATATACGAATAATATCGGTTTCGGATACAAAATTTTATAGATTATGTAACACGGATATTAGATTTGTATTACAAAAGTAAGATCAATGTAAAAAGATAAATATTTTGTAATTCACACAACTGCGGTTATTTTATGTATGTAAATTAAACACTACAAGAGCAATGACCAGGTAAGACTAAGTCATATAAATAATATTAAATGCAAGGTACATGCAGCTGATATTACGGCTGGCTAACATATAATTTTCATATATACTACTTCCCCGCGCGTCTGTTGCTTCCTTCCTGGCCGGCAACGCGTTAAGGACGCCTGTTTTGTTAATGTCCATTAGCTCTGGTCACTTACAATAGGATCCCCGTTTACTGATGTTAAATGTTAACCCAAACTAACAAATAATCAATTGTATTCAAATCAGATCAGCGATTTCTTGGAGAGCATAAACGTGCAGGAAAATCTTAAAAATATTTGTTTTGGTATAGATACATATGTATGACCTTTTATGGACTTATTTTTGTTTCATGTACATAGAGAAATCAATCATAGATTTATTACATGTGGATGCTCAATAGTTTTTTTAGTTTCTATTAAACTAACGGTTACGGCAAGGATTAAAAATTGGAAATCAAGTAGTTGATTTCACTTAAGTATATTTAAATATAATAATGAACGGTATATGCTTCAAATCTATCTCGGATTATAATATCCGGGTTTTGAATATTATTTCGGATATCCGTTACTTTGGAACGAACATCTCTAGAACGAAGGTCGGCCCGCGGCCTTTCACGGCTAATTTTGTTTTAAATGGCCGCTTGCAGCGCTTGGAAGCGACGAATCTGATTAGTAATGCTGTTTCTTTGCGGACTTCCAGCTTATATTTAGCTTGTATTTAGAATGTTTTCTGAAGCTCGGCTTTTTATCCAGCTCGCTGTGTCAAGGTCGGGCGGTTGGCTCGAGATGTTGCGGCTTGCTGCCAAACTTGGTTGCAGTCCTGCATTACAGATGTATGCTTTGGCGTATGAGCGAGGGTTATAATTAATGATAACTGGTGGTTAATGATTGCGTCTTGGATTGCAATCTTACTATCAGCATCTTAACCTATCACGGCCCACTATTAAGCACGGGTCTCTTTGAATGAGAAGGTTTATGCCATGGTGCACCACGCTGGCCAAGTGCGGATCGACAAATTTTTCAAACCTTTGAGTTTTGCAAACTCCCCGGCATGCAGGTATTTCCTTACGATGTTTTCCTTCACCGTTATAACGAGTTTACATTTAAATGCTTAAAAAGCACGTAACTCCGAAAAGTCAGAAGTCCGCGCCCTGGGATTCGAACCCGGACCCTCAGAATAGGAAGCCGAATCGTAACCACGAGACTATCTCCGCTTAATCTTACTATACTCGGTGCAAATTCGATGTGGAGTTTCGATACAAAATTGCTTGTATGAAAAAAAAAAACAGATCCAATGAAAGTCAGTCATTTCTTTAATGTACCTACCTTCAATAACACTTAGGAACGTCAATTTTTTGGAATCATCCACGTCTTGGACGAGCAATCAACGACAAATTTTGGAGTTTACACCGAGTATAGACGACGCATATAGTGAGAACTTTTTCTGTGAGACATTAGACTCATCGACCTTATATTAGGCATCGCGCTTGTACTGACCGATAGGTGCCATAATTTAGAATTTTGACGTACCTATGGTATGGTCTCCGCCTATTTGTGTCGCCCTACTAATTTTAATAATTTCAGCTTACATTTCATATAATCTTCTGACTTGCATTGAATGAGCTCGATGTTGTATGGTGAAATAAATTGACTTTTCTAAACACAGATGTCTTACTATTGAACACAACAGATTTCTCTTCTTACTAAGGAGACGTAGTCTCTCCTCTAGGGCCTAGAATAATTGGAGGGTAGACGTATGACATACGGTCTCCAGTAGGTCATATCGCCTTTGAATTGCGTTCACCGTGACGTCTCAGCTTTGTTGACCTCTCTTACACACATTCCACGAATATAATAATCACCAAAGCACACTCACGGGTCGCTACCCGTAAAAGAATTTGAGCTCGAGTAAGCACCCGAGTAATGTCCAAAATGGAATCCATATAATTGGAAAGCGCCAACGGTTTGCTAACAATGGGAATAAATTAAATACCCCATTAACTTTGCCATTAGTCTGTAGCGTGCTCGTTGCCATCGGTTTGGATCTTTATGTGTTCAATTAACATAATCAGTTATCGCCCGCCGTTCATATCAACCCTTTGTTTCGTTGCTGGGTACAGTTGGTATTTTGGTAAGGTGTTTTAATTTTTATTTTTTATTAAAGTAAATTTCAGTATTCGCCGAATGTGGAATTGATTAGACTGCGTAATACTTGTAGACTTTTAAGTAGAATGGATATGGGGTGTCGTCAGTCGTGGTCGCCAGTCGCAGTCGGTTCTCGGTTGTGGTTTCGGTGGCGATATAGGTATGCGGTCACCGGTAGTGCTTCTTGTTTGCAGTCACCGCTAGCGGTGTTTAGACGTGGTCGCTGCTTGTGGTATTGGTCTTCAGTCGCGGTCGTGGTGGTCGGTTGCTAGTCGCAGTCGCTGATCATGGTCGTTTTTTCGGTACCAGGTTTTGGTTACCGTTACCGGTGTTGGTTATTATTTGCAGTCACCGATGGCGGTCGGCAGTCGCAGTTGCTGCTCGTGGTCGTTGTCGTGGAGATTATCTTTCGTCAGTCGTGTCGGCCTATATCAGAAATCTATTTTAACAGTTACAATCGTTTAACGTGTAACGTTAATGTGTAACGGGTTAACTCCAATTAAACTTTCGCAGTATTTACACATTTATTTCACTTTATTACGGCAACACTCATTACAATTTCGTCAGAACTTCCTCTAGAATACACGAGAGGTCCGAACACTTCTGCTTGTAACACCCGAATGAATCACGTTCTCCAGTTCGAGTTCCCTCCATCTTTCTTTCGTCACTTAGAAGTTGACGGTGGCGGTACCAACAGTTTTTAGTTTTTTGACAGATAGTATTTTTAATTATGAATTAATTATTTATTTAAGCAACAAATATATATAAACCTTATTTTAAATAATAAATGCGCAAAACCTTACACATGATAAGACCATTGGTTTTCAATTTTATCAAATTGTTTTCCTTAAAAAAAAAACAAGCTAAATTACTGACACCTTATTACACCTGAATACTAAGTTTGGAACCTTCGGTTTTGTATTGCAAAATGTTTTCCTTAATATATTCGATATATTCATGAGGAAATCGGGAAAACATGTATTGAATACAATCATCCCGGATGTACATAATGATTACATTTTGCGGTTCTAACAGAAGATAGAAAATGTTA
>DWJZ01004620.1:0-15109 GCA_018249125.1 Asbolis capucinus
ACAATGTATCAGTGGACAAGAAGAGTGAATAGGCTTCTAGTAAATTAGTCCGCTGTGCCATCGAAGACTTCATCGCCACTTACCATCAGGTGGGATCGTAAGCACTAACTTATTTATGGTAAAAACCTATAGAACCCTAAAACAATATCATGCGCCAGTTAAGGTTAAAACCCATTACTAAAAATGACTTTGCAGTAGAAAATATGAAATTGCTCGATAACAGCGAGGTTATTTTAATAAATTTCAGTTAGTTAATTCTCCGAAACCTACTATTTAATTGGGTTGACTTTCCCAGAGCAAAAATAATGTTAATTGCATACAATTAAAAAACGCCAGCTGGCTATAAAATATTCACAAATGTGAATTTTATAGAAGGACTCTGCAGGAAATTATGATATTTTAACGAACAGTAATTATTTCAAGAAATCATTAGTAACACAATTTTTAATCAAATTAATTTCAAAGTTGTTAAGCTGAAATACAGAACTTTAATTGTGCTTTCCTGTCGTCATTCTAGTTATACCAATTGTAAGTCAATTAAAATTTAATGAGTAAATGATTAACCGAGAATATACTCGATATCGCCTTGTATACAAATTTTATACAAAATACTGTCCGCGTGAATATACAATTTATATTTCTTCGTTAAATTTCCACCGAACTAAGAAAAAAATTTAATACATTCTACATTAAATTTATACCCATTGTACATAGTTGGTTGTAATTAATAATTTTAATTTACATAACGGTCATAAAACATGTTTATGTTTGTCTGTTGTCTGTTTGAAACGAACTAAACAAAACACCAGCCCATATTTCAAGTGATCTGTATCTTGTGAGACATATTTATTATTGATCTGACATCCAGTACTCTATTGATCGACGACTCACCTAACAAACTTCGAGGAAGCATAATCTAGTTACATAAGGTTATAGGACCTTAAATTCCTTGTCAATTAAAAATTTCAACGTATACCGTAACACGAAGCTGATCTCATCGTAACTCTACTTCATAACTCCAAGATATGAAATTTATTGAGAAAGTTGCGCCAACTTCCTAGTTCGCTCATTATAATTAATTTCAAACTCCCACCGGACTGCGTCGTGTGTCGATGGAAAAGGTATTGCATAACATTTATATAATAATACTAGGGTTTACGCGCGACTTTGCCCGCATCAAGTGTTGTTAAAAAGTAACCGTTATGTTATTCCAGACTATAAAGTATTTCAGTGTGATATATTTTCATCTTAATCCGTTCAACGGCTACCACGTGGAAGACAGACAAATATCCTAATATGTTCACAAATTTTTACATTTATAATATTACGGTCCATCCATGGCTCCGCCCGCGTTGTGTCAATATTCATAAATAATATCTTAGGACACCTACTAGATGGCTAGATGGCTGTATGTAGCCATATAATCTCAGCAGATTAATGTATTCATTCGTAAAAATTCAGGTTAATACAAATTAAAAAGTGATATTAACAGTCGGCAAACTACATAGATATGCACCATTTGGTTACCTCCTCATTTCGCCTACGTAAAGTGCAGCACTCTTTTTTGGGGCTCGGTGAACGTTTTTGTAATAAAGTGCAAAAGTCTAGTCTCGAATCACTCATATAAATATTTAAGAGACAAATTAAAAACGGCTTGTACAGAAAGGGTGTTATAGTGTTAATGAATATATAAATGCCGACGATGTTTCGACGTAATATACATCTGCAACCGGTTCCCCCCATATGGGACTGTATAATTAATTTGCAATTACTCCAAGTGTTTTAAAAAAATGTGCTGAAGAGTTTTTTCACTGTTTCTTCTATTTTTTATTTTGGTACCTTGCCGAAACAGTGGTAGATTCAAAAAATATATATAAGTATTGCGATATATATGTATGTATATGTATATAAGTGAGGTAAGTATAAAATACGTGAAATAAATGATTTTGAATTTTAACCCCAAACTAAACATTTGTGTACTATGGTGATTAGACAACTGATAAACATACATAAGTATTGAAGTCCACACTTACATAAACATATATTTTCTGCCACAGAAAAGTTTATTTCAGGTGGTAATCGAACTTTCGGCCGGCCTAGCAGGTTCACTAATTACTGCACTAATGAGCCAGCCAAAAAACGAGTATTTTCGTCTCGAAAATAATTTTTAGCATATAAAACTAACACTGTACCACGCAAACGTAGTCGCGGGAAAAAGTAAGTCGAAACTAAATATTATAAACAGGACAGATTTGATGTTTGTTTGAGGAAAATAGGCTCCGAAACTACTGGGCCGATTCGAAACATACCTTATACTACATATGTTATCCTTGATGGAATATAAGCCATAAATATTTTCAGGAACGTTAAAGGTCTCCATGAAAACTTCCATCGTGTAACCCAACGCGAGAAAAAAAGTCCTTGTATCGCGTACGCTGCAGAAATAAATATTAGAGAAAAGTGATGTAAACCGTCCGCGATACCACACGTTTAATTGTTACAGTTATATCAGAATAACTACTTTTTTCTTGTTACTGGTACTGAAGCGAAGCGATAGTTTCTTGTGTGTAATAAAACTATTTAATAACGTTCACGGAAAATAAACAGTCTTAGAAACGGTTAAAATATTACAAGCTAGCCACTGACGATACGATATATCCATGCGAAATTTGCGTATGTCTCCTTAGACTATCCATCTTGGGTACGTGCTCGACTTGTAACAAATACTCCGCCCCAGAGGCCATCTGATCTAATCTTAGAAATGAGGCCCACAATATCAAAATGTACTGTAATGGACTGAGGAAGCACCAACCCAAGGAATCAGCGTTTGATCTGAACTACACGATTTGGCGATTCAATACATAGTAATTTTGCAACATAAATATTCGTCAATTCAATGACGTCAACGTTTCTCTTTGTGAGGGCAGAGAATGCAAATATCTTTCTGGTCCAGTTTTGAAACTGAAGCGACTCAGAAACGTTGGAAAACTGACTTCAAATTACATTTAAGCTGTATTGGGGCGGCTTAGACTACAAACCCAAATCCCATGTTAACCAACCAAGGTATTGTAAAACGTAGAAGTCAGCTGCAGTTTGCTTTGCGGAAGGACTCTGAAGCTCGTCTGCCTGGCTACCCTATTGCATGAATCGGCCACAAAACGATTCCTCTTGTTCCGGCTGGGAGCTTGAGAGCCGGTTCTTCTCTTTTCTGTCCGTCGCTTTGCCGTCATAATTCCCATTCTTTCGAGAAGATTTTCTAAGTTATGTGCGTATCAAAAGTTGAATATTACTTGCTACTGTGAAGAAAAACATCGTAAGGGAACCTGCACCGCAAGAGTTCTTCATAAAGTTCTCAAAAGAGTGTGCAGTCCATCAAAGCGCACTTGGCCATCTATGACTTGTACCCGTTACATTATGAAATACCCGAGCCCAGTAGTGGGTCAGTTACGAATTACAAGGATATTAACAAGTCAAAACGCCCATATTCCTTACCTTGTACCAACATTAGCGGTGAACCTCTCCCCCTTCACACCCGCCGAGACATTTCCCAACAATGCCTGACTCGTTCAGGAAATATTTTATCTTTCGTTATAAAGGAAGCTAACAATAGAGTGATGTATTTACGAAATAAATGTCAGCCCATCAAATCACCGAGTGTTATCAACGCATTGTTATTAAGAAATACCTAAAACTAATGGCTAATCATTGTTCGACCCCATTTTTGGATTCCGTTGTGAAGGAATCCGCAGTTTATTGGTTTGTTCGGGCCAAATCTTGCAAGCTTAATTAGACCCACTTCCTCTTATACTATGAAGATAACAATTTGCATAGTTTCCGTCCTGATGATAATGCATTTATTATAAGTATGACCTGATGGAATAACCTGACCCTACATTTAGGATTGGCTCCAGACAAGGGAACTCCTCAACGGTTAACAATACAGTTATAAAATGTTGTGTGTTTCTTCGTACTAGGGCTCTTATACTTGAAAAAATACTTGAACATAAAAAAATATCTTTAGCGACTTTGTCCAAAATTCTATGGAAAAGGTTTTGGTAAAAAGTTATGTCGATCGGACATATGGTTCATAAGTTGATGCGTTAGCAACACACGCCGGGTTACAGCAAGTCCTCTATAATTAAAGCTTATTTTTTTTTAATAAAGCAGTAATTAAAGGAAACTTATTGAACAAGGAACAATTGCTTAAAGTCTTTAAAAGCACCTACCTAAAATTTGTTATAATTTTTGTATTGAAACCTCTTATTTCTTTTCTTTAACTTTAATTCAGAAAACCTTTAGGCTTGAAGAAAGTTCAACAATATGAAAACAAAAGTATGTATTTGTTGAAAATTTCACCAAAGTAAAAGTTATGTTGTGCTTAAAACATACACCAACTTTTAAGGTTTATAAAATACAATTGCTTATTGTAGCAATACAGTTAAATACAAAGTGGAAAGGTAGATAAGTAATGAGGAAGTTTTTCGTCTTTACTCTTTCCTGAAAGTTAAGCTTCTTGGATAAAATGACAAAGCTAGTCAGTTGGCTTCAATCCATCGATGGCCCACTACTGAGTACTGGTCTCTCCTCATATTGAGGAGGCCTAGACCATACTCCACCACGCTGCTCCAATTGCGGATTGGTGAAGGGTTTAGTGGCCAACCCAAGTGTCAGAAGTTTTTATGCCGCCCTAGGCCTCCAATATGGCTTAACAATTGTTATGTTACGACAACAGCCGTCGGCTTTAAAGCCCGCTAAATCACGGAAGCGTTCATAAATTTTTTTGCCACTAGCGGTCACCCATTCTACTGACCGCGCCGGCTGTGCTTAACTTTATCGATCGGCGACAATCGAAACAAGTCGCCGGGCTATGAAAGCTGGTGGGTCTCCCTGAAAACCACGGGATATTGACTTACCACGGCAATTTTGCGGAATGCCTCCCTATTTTGTGAGCACAAGAGTTAATGTATTTGTTTTCTTAATTTAATGTACGGGTGTGTAATGTATGCCACAACGGTACGTCCTGAACCCCAACTACACTTCACAACTTGGCGTTTGTTGTGATCCTTCCAACGACGACTCATGAAATGTGGCCCGCACCAATGTCCTTATGACATTTGTAGCCCTCATATAAAAAGTGTTGCCGACCCTATCCGTTTTAATATTTATTCAATACGTCGTGTTTATGAAGAATTATTCTTCATAGTAGAGTTGAGTACATTTTAATTCCAAACTTTCCTTGGCTTCTTGCAACAATACAGCTTTGAAAGAAAAAAAGAGAAAGTAAAAATTATTGACTTCAACCTATTGCCGGTCCACTGTCGAGTACAGGTGTTTTTTTATACAGAGGAGGTCTAAATACTCCACCACGCTGTTCCAATGCGGGATGGTGGAGCTAATTGCTCCGGTTGCTGGGTTGGCCACTACTAACTCAAGCGTCGGAAGATTTTATGACGCCTGAAAGTCGCCGACGTGGCTTAACGATTACTATTTATTGATAACAACTGACACCGACGGTGTTACGTGCCCTCTGAAGCACGGAAGCACTCATGAAAAGTCACCCATCCTCTTACCAACCCCATTATTGCTTAAGCTATTGCTTTTCCAGCGCTTACAATCGAAACAAGCTGCCGGGATATAAACACCCCAAAACTTTTCGATATACTTAGTGCCTTGAGCTTCAAAAACAATTGAACACTGAATTCACGACCAGAAGTGTTGTCAAAATCGTTGACAATTTTACTGATGGTAAGTGGTAGTCTTTGCCTATACATACGCGCACCACCTAGAATTAGTACCGCAATAACCACCCTGGAATTTAACTTATTTTAAGCTCTCCTAGTAAAGCTCAAAAGAAACTTCATATCTTTTATTATGTGAAATTTTTATATTAAGCCCATTTTCGTAACAATTGAGTTGATTTATTTGATCTCTTCAAATGTTATAGGTAAACAGACAAACAGCAATATTAATATTTATGCAATATATAACACATTTGTATTCACATCCACATGATACGTAAAAAATGAGTGTTGAAGATGGTGGTGGAGATGGAGAGGACTTCTCAACTGATTATTCAAAATTCGTTTCTCCATGTTTATTACGTTAATTTTACGACAACGTTTTATATTTTATCAAAGTTATGCAACTCTTTGTAATATATGGAATTCTGTAACTACATATAGTGTAATGTTAAAATTCTGCAACTCTATGTAAGCTATAAAATCCTGTAACTCTCTGTAAACTGTAAAATTCTGTAACTCTCCATAGACTGTAAAACACTTAAACTGTACTGTAATGTAAAAAAAATTGTAACTCTGTGTAAACTGTAAAATTCTGTAACTGTACTGTAATGTCAAAATTGTGTAACTCTCCGGGGAGTCAAACGAACAAAAATAACTCTTCACGTTATCGTTAAATCGGAAACCGCTTTATAAAAACTGTCATCTAAGGAACGATTTCACATTAAAGAATCTAAAGTACTGGAAAAACTTTATACGCTAGGGAAAAGCTCCGTAAAATCCAATTCTTTATTTATATATCGGCTGCTCTGCTTCAGCCGCAATGTACTCGTGTGCTGTGTGCCCGCGGCTTCAGTTCCACGAAGTATGGCCGCAGTTGTGGTTCAAACATTAAACGGCCGCAAATGCGGTTAGTACAATATACTTCAATACCCAAAACAAAATAAAAAAATAAAATCTGAATGTTTTTGACTTTACACATTATAGAGAAAGATTTGATCTACAATTTCGACAATGATGCATTATTTCGAAAATTCACCTGTATTCGATGACGTCGCTACCAGTGAACTAAGCTATTGGTAATGAAAGATTTCAAAGCTATATTGGCGTTTAAATTGCAATATTTTCTGTACAATAAACAAATAAATATAATAAATAAAATTTCCTTGGACAATTTAAATATAATAAATCTATAATATTTTAAATCTTAATAATCCTACCTGGACGCCTGAGGGTACCCCGGAATGTTCTTGAAGACGTATGAAATCCCTAAGTGATATTGGCCAGAGTAGTAGACCACGTACTAAATCCCTCAGATCGTGAGAGGCGGAAAGGAGAAGGAGATGGATAGGAGAGGAGACCCAACAGTGGGACAGTTATGGGGTTGCAATAATTATTGTATAAAGTTAAACAAAGCAGGGTGGCGATGTTGATATAAATAAATAAATATAAATATCTTCGGATATCTCACACACGGCCACCGGACCACAAACTAAGCGTTAGCTTGTACTATGGTGATCAAACAACTGATAAACATACATACATATACATATGTACATATACATACATATACATACATATGTATGTATCTTTATCAGTTAAAAAAAATTAAAAATTATATGTATATATACATTTTTTTTAAATACATACTTATATAGATATTTACACCCAGACACACAGGAAAAACATTCCTGCTCATCATAGAAAAGTTTGACCTGGGTGGAAATCGAACCCAAGACCTTCGGTGTAGCAGTCAGGTTCACTAACCACTAGACCAATCGGCCTGTCAATATCAATCTATACATGAAAGTTACCAGGTACTTATAAATTCTTATAATAAATCCCACGTAGAATTTCATAGCAAACTCACGCACGGAAATATAAAAATCCTCAGAACTGCACAATATTGTAAGGAAGTCGAGATTAACTTGACAAAGACCGGGTTAGTTTAAGTCTTCGAAGAATTATTTATCAAACGGCTTCACTTAGCTGTCAGTTCCAGGAATTCCCAATAAAACAATCGAGTATCGACAAAAATAAATCATTTGGATTCGAATCAATTAGACGCAGGGCTGCGGTTATTGGCCGACGAATTATTGAATTCTCCATTTTGATTTGACATAAGCATATTTTAATATGATGTTTGATTAATTGCAGAAACTGAATATGTTAATGATGTTTTAATGAAAAAAGAAAGAAGACGATAATGTCGCTAATGATTACGCAGTTTTTGAAAAACAAATCCTAAATAATGGCTTACTAATGTAGTGATTATACAAAAAAGTTAACATTAATCATGTGAAATGGTAGGTACAGTGTAAAATCATGTTTTTTAATATAAAAATCCATATTTTTAGCACATATAAGCAATATATGGTTACAACTTCTTTCAATAAAGTATTTCATAGACTTGAGTTAATTTTTAATAAGAAAGCTAGGTGTATTTTAATTAACTGATTTAGATTCGAAACAATTATGTCTGCGAGATATTTACTAAATTCTCCATTTGGATTTAATGTTGTAATTTCACGTTTCATTAATTGGAGAAACTTAATATGACAATTATCTGTTTGAAGAAAGAGAGTAGCTTAAGTAAGCCGAAATATTTTTTTCTGCGTAAGGACTAATATTACAAACGCAAGACTACATTTATTTACATGTCTGTCTGTTACAGTTAATATAGAGGTGAAATGGAACATGACAAAGAATATAGGGTTCTTTTTTCCTAAAAAATGCTTGAAGCTTAAAAAGGGTCAAGAAAATTTGTATAATGTTTTTAATCGTAAAAGATCGCATAAGACTTTATATGCATTGGATCTGTTGTCGACAATGGGAGGATGAAGGCGAAGGGTAAACATACTCGCAGTCGCGGTAAGAATATGCAAAATTCGCAGTATTATTATAGTGTTTTATATAAAACACGCTGTTACAAAAAAAGGAAGCGACGGCCTAAGACAGGTGCATGCATGTCATGCTATTTTCTTTAGAAGGTTTAAGTTAAAGAATTGCAAGGACGGGAAAGAACAAACATTATCTTTTCATCTCTTTCACTCTAATTTTGTCAGGTTTTGTAAAACAAGGGTTAGTATTTTAACACAGTAAATAAAGGTGAAAATCTTAAAAATTATAGTATTTACAAATTGTTTAAGGGGTCGTCGAAGAAGGCGATTTAAACTCGATTCATCGTGGGCTTTTTACATTATGCTAAGTTACGAGTAATCACGGTAAACGTTTTTCACATATTTAGACCTATTTGCATGGTTTCTGGTCACGGCTACGCCAATATTCCAATGTGGGAAAGGACCCGAGCCCAGTAGTGGGACGGTGATGGGTTGCAATGATGATCCCACTAAGCATGTAAATAAATAATAATAAATATACAAATTAACACTATCTATTGTATTTTGTTGTTAAATATAATATTGGCTTTCATTTATTTTTAAATTTGCACACAGCATTGGACTTTTATGACATTTGTATGGCTAGCACAAGCGTTAATACTTGCCAGTGATTTTTTGCCTTAATTTAAACAATATTAAGTATCCCTTAAAATATCATTTTTTAATATGTGTTATTAACGCGTTGCCTGCCAGGAAGGAAACGATAGACGCAGAGAAGAGAAAGAGACAAGGGAAGCAGCACATTGCTGAACAGCTATTGCTTGACATCAACTCACTCGAGATAAACCAACAACACACAACTTTAAGACGAGTAATAGAAGAAGATCAGGAAGGAGGATTATTAAACGATGAGGCGAAAAAGAAGAGAATTCATAACCGCCTAAACTTCAACACAAAAATAGTCACAAGTCCAACAAATATAATAATATATCGAAAGTAATGTCACATTGGCAATTTTTTCGGTACGGTGGTTTTAGTTAAACCAAAGAAATATCCTTTTCGCCGTATTAGTCACACTATACCGAACATCAAATGTTAAATAATATGGATAGCAAAAGAGATCCTCTCCCAAATTGAATTCAAGGATCACTGAATACTAATCCTGGCAACAGACTCGTAAAATCCCTATCTGGTAGTCGAGTGATTGCTTTTTGACTTTTGCTTTATGTAATATAACCAAGATTGGTATGGGACAGTATCGAAGCATTAATTGACTTTGGTTATATAAGATTTATCTTATAAAAAAAATAAAATTAAATTTAGAACAGCATTTTATACTTCATATAATTTAAAACGTGATAGACTTTTATACGTAATCTGGGATTTTTGGTAACGATACTGTATGAAATGGATGGTGCGAAATGTTTTTGTTATTAATTTAATGGATTTTAGTTTAATTAAATTTAATATTACAGGGTGCTATTTAATTAAATATTTTGTACACTTCTTCTTGAGGAAAACTTTAACTGCGTCAAATTTCTGTGACTCAGCCAAGTGTTCTCTGTCGGTGTTATTTTCATAGAAACGAATGCGCAGCTTTTGCTTACGTTTTAATATACTAAGCGATGTACTTCAAGATTATTATTCCATTTAACTTTAAACTATTTCTATGATTAGCCTGTTAGAAGTAGCTGGATAGATGTTAAAAAAATTCTAACTAGAAACGTACAGTTTCCCTAGAAATATAATCCTAATTTCATAGTGATGCAAATGTAACTTAGTTTGAATAAAACTTTGCTTGACCATCCGTTTGTCTATACGTACATAGGTATTATTAGTGGAACCATTTATCGCAGTCGTAATTTTTTCAGTCAGTTCAGTCAGTAATTTTTTTTTAACTAGTTTTTATTTAACTGGCAATGTATGTTTGTGTATTAGTACGTTAGTATATTTGTTTGTTCAAATCTTGCAAGCTTAACTTAACCTACTTCTTACACTACGGAGCTGGAATTTTACATATTGCTTCAGTTCCGATGACAATGCATTTTGGTCTACTGCTATGCTCAGGATTGGCTCCAGACAAGGGAATTCTTTAACGGTTAACAAAATTATTATGAAATTTTATATGTTTATCCGTATCAGGGCTCCGTAATTAAAGCTTGTGTTTGTAAATATTTTTAATAAAGCTTGTTTTATGATATAATTTCGACATATAGAAGGAAGATATTAAAGCAGAGATATAAGCGACTCCACATGAACGTAGTCGCGCAAAGAACTCGTTAAAAGTAAACGTACGTATATAGGAGATTGTGATCATTTTGTTTTCCTAGAAAAATATTATTTCAATGAAAAATGTAAAAGAGCGATGAAACATGTCTGTAATATATAAGA
Source organism: Asbolis capucinus (assembly GCA_018249125.1). Classification (NCBI taxonomy): domain Eukaryota; kingdom Metazoa; phylum Arthropoda; class Insecta; order Lepidoptera; family Hesperiidae; genus Asbolis; species Asbolis capucinus. Next base: position 10,970 of record DWJZ01004620.1, read on the forward strand.
CTCGAGGGAATTCACAACTGTACGAACGAGTGTACGCTGCGTAATATATTAAAACAGAATACACGTGTTCTAAAGTATGAAGTATTCGCCGAAGTTCAATCATAAAATTTATGTATTTAGACAGGCCGGTTGGTTTCGTGGTTAGTGAGCCTGACTGACACCGAAGATCGTGGTTTCAATTCCCACCCAAGTCAAACTTTTCTGTGATGAGCAGGAATTTTTGTTCTGTGTCTGTTCTGTTTTTGTACGTATTTAAATATATGTATGTAAAGTTATCAGTTGTCTGATCTCCATAGTAAGCTAACGTTTAGTTTGGAGTCAAATCGCATGTGAGTTGTCCTGAGATATTTATTATTTATATTTTTAATTCGATTTGTTGTAGTCGAGTTTTTTGTTTTTACGTCATATAATGTCGACATTTATAAGATACAACATGGCAACAATAACCGACAAGTGAATAGGCATATGCTAAATTATGTAGTACGTTTTACCATCTAAGAGCACCTCGCTGCCATCAGGCAAAATCGCGAGCAAGTACTAATTTATAGAAAGTAAATAAAATCTGATAATTTACGAATCTATTTTATGTTTTCTAGTATTTTTCCGCGTCTGCGTCGGCGATGTCCAACCCTCTTCACCCAATTCATCCACTCATTCTGAGGAGGCCAAGCCATACTTCAGCACGATGTTCCAATGTGGATTGACGGAGAGGGATTAGTGGCCAACGTAAACGTCGTTCGACGAAAGCCTCCGACATGATTTAACGATTGATGTCGAACACTAACAACTGGGAGCGACTTTTTTGCATGCCTTTCATAGCACGGAAACGTTCATAAAGTTTTTGCCACTAGCTCTCACCCATCCTATCGACTGCGCCAACTTTGGCTTAACATTTCGATCGTCTACAATCCAAGCCGCCGCCGCCCGGTGAATGGTTATATCGGATTTAAACAAGCGTTGAGTCATTTACTTACTCCATGCTATGATAGAAGGAATTCATGAAATTGAAAATTCTCCAATAACACCCCAACATATTACGCTTCACATTTCACTTGGCAATTTTGTCGTTATTAAGTAAATTACGTGTTTTGAACATGAGACAAGAATCGTTTGATGTTCATATGGCCCACTTGATGTATAGGTACCTACTTCAAAAGAAGATGAATTTTTCAAAGGTTGTTTTTATTTGGTTGGTTCTATAACACAGTATGTAATACTAACTTTCACGCAATATGTTTAAATAAATATCTTAGGATAACCGACACCGCCATCTGATCCTAAACTAAGCGTTAACTTGTACTATCGAGATCAGACAACTGATAAACGTACATATATATTTTTAAACAAACTTATATATTTTTACTACCCCTAGATACAGAACAATCCCGCTCATCAAAGAAAATTTTATGTTGTGGATGGGGTCGACCCCACGACCCCCGGTTTTGTCAGGTTTACTAACTAGATTAACAGGCTAGTCAAATTATCAACAGTTGCTTGGCCAGTCAACATTTTTACTACTTGAGAATTGTATTAATTGACATAGAAAACAAATGTATTGCTTCAATTTATTTTAATTATACATTTCTGTATATTATTTCGTATTTATTGTATATCTGACGTAATTCTCGTCTTTATGGGTTTGCTGGAAAGATTTCTATATGAAATAGGCCCCTAGTACATAATTTACATCATGAAGCTACCCTGCTTCATTATGTGCGTACCAAAAAAAAAAAAAGATTAAAAACACATTTTTTTATTTCACCCTTAGATTAACTGACCCTGACTTATTGAACTTCTATTTACACTTAACTGTAAACCATAAATTTCAATACGTACAAACTTTTAAAATATATACCAATAACAGCAAACATTATCTTTCCCGTATAAGTTACAAGTATAAAATACAGTAAATACCGGGAACTCAAATCATTCCCTTTGCTAAAATATGATCGAAATTCATAAAAAGTCCACAAAAAACAAAATGTTATAAGTTTTTATTTTCATTTTTCAAGTTCCCTTTTCATCAAAAGCTTTTGAATTAATCCCGATCAAAATCCGTACACACAATACGGAATTTGGATAAAATTTCCTCTTCGTTGTACATCAAAGTTGATGACAATTCTTACTGTCAAATAGTTTCTCTTCTGATTAAAAACTGTCATCATCGAAGACACTGAGCATTTTAAGAGTCTAATAGGTACTCATGATTATTATATTTCAACTTCTCAACCTGAAAATAAAACGTGAACTTCTTTTGTTTATTCATACGTTTATTTTCTCTATGCCGTTAAGAGTCGACCGAGCAACTATTGTTGTAGGTCAGCACTGAAGATCGGTATATCCGAGTGCCGGACCTTTTCGAGGGATTTGTTAATAGGTTAATCTTATCTGTAGTTCTAAATTGTATAATTATATCTATTTATGAATTAAGTTCCCACGAACGTTTTTCTTTCTATACATATTTTGGCCGCTTAGAATATTAACCCCAATCCCATGCTAGCAGACCAGGGTGTTGTTAGAGGCAACAAACGTCAGCTTTCGGCGGTAGGGCTTCGCTAAAAGATTGTTATTATGGAAGGAGAGCCAGTTCTCCCCTTTTTTCCCGGTCCTCTCGTTCCCCTCTCCATTCTTCTTCTGTCTCCCATCCTGAAGTGATATGTCGTTGGTGTATCTGGGGTCAGTTGCGTAAAGTAGATGCTTTCTATGTCTTCAATTACGCTCCTTCTATGAAAAATGTGCTGATGACTTCTTCGGGTATCCATAGTCACACCATGGATTTCCCTCCGGTACGGACAGCACGCTTCGCCTCGTCCTTTGTATAGCGCACCGCCAAGGATTAGAATAAGCTGCCAGCGTCTGAATTTCCGCTCTAGTATAATGTATCTTCAAGGCAACAGTGAAAGGGCTCCTTTTAAGTAAATGCGTTTTACCATCTAAGACTACATCGCCACTTACCACCAGGTGGAAAAAAAAGACTAAAACTTTCACTTATACATTATCAGACGCGTTCAACAGGTGAATAAGTCTTACTACACGTATACCATAGTTTCGTATAACCTCTATGGACCATTAGATGTTGAGAGGTGGACACCTGATCCTCATAATAAAAGCGATTGCGGTCGGAATTTACGAGTCGATAAACCTGAAATACCTATAAAAGTCTCGCAAGTTCATAATCGATGGGTTACAGGCAAACAGCAATTTTAGGATTTAAACTACTTTACTAGTTTAAAAAACTGGGTCATAGAAGCTTCGTTTCCTTACTCAACGTATCAAAGAGATACTAAAGAGTCGACCCAAAACGATTTATTCAAATCATTAGTCTGTCAGAAGGATTCCAACTGATCAAGTATCCCTGACAAGAAAAACCTTGTTAAATATATTTTGCGGTACCGGAGATGTTCCTAACTCTTTAAAACTCGGAAAGATTTGCTCTAATCTGTTCACGGGGATCATCGAAAGTGAACTTTTCAATCGGACTTAACTCAATTCTTATCTTATCGTGGAGTGCTGTCAAAATTTCAAACACTTTGCGTAACTCGATCCCGAGCTGTTATCCAAAAAACCGTTGGAATCTTCCACGTCTTGTCTCGCTTGATGTTGTTCAACTACAACTTTTATTGGATGTTTTGACAGTTCACTGACAGGTGCTTTTTAACAATTTTACTTGTCAAAAATAATAACTTCTTGAAATTAAAATAAATAAAAGTATTTACAAGCTTTTATTTCACTTTTAGTGTATGTTTGTATATTTATTTGTAACGGGTCAAATCTTGCAATCTTAATTAGACCCACTTACTCTTTCACTACGGAGCTGAAATTTTACGTAAAGTTTTCATCCTGATAACAATGCATTTTTATGACAAGCATGACATGATACTACGTTGGTTAGGGTCCAGACAAGGGAACTCCTCAACGGTTATGAAATTTTTCTGGTTTTTTTTTGTATCATAGATATATGTATATATATATATATATATAATTAAAGCTTGTGTTTTTAAATATTTTTTATAAACCTTGTTATTACTGTAGATTCAAAACGGCTGACAAGTCTTTAAATTTTTACATTTCATTGAATATTATTGTTTATTTATTTATTTGTATTATTCATAAAGCCGATGACTGATAGGTATTAAATAG
>DWJZ01004621.1:0-15108 GCA_018249125.1 Asbolis capucinus
CGAGATGACGTGTCGATTCGTTTCAAAATCATTTTATAATAGTACCTAGCCATTGCAACCCATAATTGTCCCACTACTGAGTCTTCTCACATTGTGAAGGCTACAGGCCATAGTTCACCATGCTTGCCGAGTGCAGATTATTGGTCTTCACACACCTTCGAGAGGTTTATGGAGAACTCACAGGAGTGCAGGTTTCCTCAGGATGTTTTCCTTCACTTTAGCAAGTTATAATCAACTTCTGATACGCGCATAACTTTGGCAATTCGATGTGCGCGCCGCAGAATTTGAACCTAGGGCCTCCCGTTCGAGAGACCAAGGTTCAAACTATTATGCTATAACGGCTACTCTACTCTCATCACTTAGTTACAGTCAACTTAACTGTTAATAAAGTAAACAAACCGCCAGAATGTACGTCGCATTTCGCCTCGTCCTTCATCACTGTACTGCGAAGGAATGGAATAAGTTGTCCGCGTCGGTAGTTTCGTCTCATTATAATGTAAATATCTTCAAGTCAAGAGTGAATAGGCTTTTACTAAGTTAGGGCGCTTCACCATCAAATACTACGTCACCACTTATCATCAAATGGTTTCGTAGTAAAGCGCCAACTTATTTAATATAAAAAAACATAGTAAAATATTGTCACTAGATATTTTATTCCTAGAAAGATCTAGAATACTAATAAATAAAACATTATTGAAATAAATGCTATTTGAATATCAAATTTTGCATTTTATTGGTACTCGAAAGCCTCGTCAATCGTCCTACAAATCAATATAAATCTTATTTTTACTAAATTTATTTCAATTCAATTTCATATATTATTCACTTGTTAAACTCAAAATGTATATGTTCTGTAAATGTAATGTTATTTATGTAATGTACGACGTTTGAATAATCTCAATAATTTTCTCAAGACTCGAAACCCATCACAAAGTGAACTGTAATAACCACATCTTATGTCCTCTCAAGGTCACAAACTTGTAAATACGAGATCAGGGCATTGGCAAGGCACCTTGAATCGTTAAATTTATAGACCTACGATAAAAGTCTTATTTTCTGTTATTTTGTAACTGATTTATTCTGTAAATAAACACCGATAGAAGTTTGTTTTTGTGTGGAGTCTAAATTTCAAATTTATACTAACTGACCTGATAGACTTTGTTTTTAAACTCTACTAATATAAATGTTTGTGAAGATGGTTGTTTATTTTTACTTTCAATAATTAGTGATTTAACCAATTTCCCATCTGATGGTAAGCGGCAAAGTGTTTTTAGAGAGTAAAATTATAAGTTATAGTACGCAAAAACCAGTCAACAGATCTTAGTGAAATTTAGCACAGAGATAGATTTTAATCTGGAATACACGTAGCTTACTTCTTATCAACGTAACTAACAAACAGGCTAAGCCACGGGCAGACACTAGTATTTTATAATTAACCCTACTGGGTTTTATCACGTCAAAACAGCAATTATTAAACAAACAATAAGCTGCAATTATAAAACAAAGTATCAACCAGTGGCGCCCTCTGTCGGTTTAAGTGCAACACCGATCCATCACCGCGACTGTCCCGTCATTTATCTTGCTGGCCGTATATTAAAAGAAAGCGGCGATAGAAAAACGCAACGTCCACGAATTATTCATGTTTCAGTACTGAGAATCGGATTGTGAAGTATTTTTTTAGGTTTTAAGGGTTCTGTCTGTGATAGTGAGGTTTTTGTATGCGTGGAAGTATGTCAGTGGCTATAGGGCATAAGGCTCTTCTAAGGAGTAGCCTAAAACGAGTGGTTTAGAGGATCCTGGTTTAGAGCTATAGGAGGCGCAGAGGAGAAGAAACAGAGAAGAGGACGAGTTTAAGAGGACTAGGAGACGACGAAGAAAGGAGAAGGAGAAGAAGAGTCAATAGCAGCACTCGGTTTCGGGTACATTTACAATGTTAAGGATATACGCCATAGTTCATTAAGATTGGAGAACTACATACACTTTTGAGAACTTTATACGGAACTCTCAGGAGTATAGGTTTCCTCACGATGTTTGTCTTCACCGTAGCAAGTGACCATAAACTTCTATACGGACATTACTCTAAAAATTAGAGGTGCGCGCCGCGGGATTTGAACCCAGGACATTCCAGAACCAGGACCCAGTTCGAGAAACCAACGTTCAAACCACTAGGCTATCACATATCACGCCTTAATGGCTCAAACATGGCTCAAACATCGCTCAAACATGGCTCAAACATCGCTCAAACATCGCTCAAACATGGCTTAACGAGTACTATCTAACGATAAAAACCCAAGAACAAAAATTATTCCCTATCTTCGTGTGTTGTCATGGGGCCCCCCACCCCGGAGGTACGACTGTGGTACCATAATAAAGACTGTGTTTATTATTTATTATCATAAAGTGAAAGGTGTTTTCTCAACGAGGAACCCTAAAAATCCCTGCACTTGCATCTTTCAGACTTATCTCTTTTTACACGTAAAGCAAAATCCCGAGTTGAAATATCGCAGACTACTGCTAGACACAGCTGATGGAAAATAGTAGGAAAAAGTTCCAATGCTAGTTTTTACCTGGCTTCACGAAGGTGGCAGACGGCCAGGGAGTTCAAGGAAAATTAATGATATGCTACTGGAATTTGTAAATGATGTGAAATATATTGAATATGAAATGCTTATTCGGAATGAAAATTCCGTGTGACATTGTCTGTTGCGTTTTCGATTCCCGGTTGGTGCTATTTACAGCACAGATTATATTGTGGTGCTAAATATGTAAAGCAGTTATAAATAACTGAATAAAAAACTAAACTACTGAACGGATCTCGGTAAAATTTGGCACGGGCATAGATTATCGTCTGGAATAACACATACGCTATCTTTTATTCACATAACGACCCTAGTTACAAACAGTATAAAATCACATATTTTAAATTTTCGTTATCGCGATCACAAAGAAATTGTGATCACAAAACTGTATGTGGTCAGGATGATCATAATTCATATCGTTATTTTGAGCAGGGAAGTGGCTCCAACACCCCTCAGCCGGAGCACGACTAATCGTTTGGGCGACTAACTAAAGCGAGAGTGGTAGCCAGTCAGAGATTTCACAAAAAGATCGTTCAGCGAGGCTCAACCACCGAGCAGATGACTTCTGTCGCCTCCTACGATATCCCGGTCTCCCAGCATGGGATTGGGGTGTGTATTATAGGGCGCGCCGATATGGCCAGGAAGTCTTCACGTTCCAGTGACATACGAGCATATTTTTATATCTGAAACATACGAGTACCACATATGTATAGTTAAAATCCTCGGAAAACCAGCTCCAAGTTTAGAGCAGTCAAAACAATAAATTGGATTATTCATTTATGCGCATCCCGTACAGCGCTTTCATTGACGCAGCGATTCTCAAACTTTGCGAGAACTACTCAGGAGCGTATGATAATTTTGTTCAAGAAAATTGAAATGGCAGACGAAAACTTTAAATAGGTTTACCTATTGTAAGGATATATCTTTTAACACATCTGTATATTACAAAATAAGAGTTTGTTTCAATGCTAACTTGAATTGACGAAAAATAAAATAAGTTAATAAATCAGTAACTTTTGTATTATTTTTAGGATTTATTAAATTTCCGTATATGGATATCTTAAGTCAAAAAACAACAAATGTGCCTACATTATTATTTTTTAAATTCATAGCTATTACTTTATAACCTAAACATGGGACTAACATAAAAGTACCTAAAACATTAACCATTGTGCAAGATCGTAGGGGTAAATTAAAATGGATCTTTGTATTATTTTAATGCATTGTATGAGATGCAATGCTATTTTATATTTTACCTATACAGAGTATGTTAAACAATATAAATAATATAAAAGTGTTATAAATCCATATTAACAACGTGCAAGATCACAGAAAAAAACTATCCAATCAATTCAATTCCAATCAAACCTCGTGTCATAACACCGTAATTTTTTATTTCATCTTTCAATAACAATATGAGCTTTGAGAACCTCTGCGTTAAGGGGTAGACACAAAAACGAAACAATAGAATAGCAAATTGAACTTCGCTCCGCGACAGAGTGGTGGCAGTAAAAGCATTCATTGCGATATCAATCAAACTTGTCTGCTCACGTTCTGGACTATAAATCGTCGGCTATCGATATTTCGTTTAATATCGATTAATTGGTTTTATTTGAAAATCGATTTCCAATTGTTTTAAATTGTGTCCACATTAAAAGGAATTTACTTCACAATGTTGGCACAAGGATATATTTATTCCTATTTCTTCGTTAATTGTTAACGGGATTTTTATTGTTATTTTTTAACTTTTGTTAAGATATTGGTTCCTAAACCGAAATAAAAACTTTTCATTTCATGACATTTGGTGGAAATATTTCACCGATTTCTATGAGTTATTCGATTTTTCCCATTCCGATTACTTCCCATACTTGGACACCACTGCACATTCTACTAAATACCTAACATACTACCACACAATTCTGTTATAACACAGAGGTAGAAGAAGCGGACGTTTCAAAATAAGGCACATTAATTAGTCTATTCAAAACAACGCCTTCTCGAAAGTCCCAGCGGTCGATCTGGAATATTTTGGCAGAAAAAAAATCTTTAAATGCAATATTTAGTGTATGCAGTTGAATGAAATCAGGAACCAATACATTATATTTAGAAATTCCAAACTCAATTCCATTTCAGATAGAAGAAGCCGGAATTATTCATGTGATATTGACTACGAGGTCCTTGGCCAGACGTTTGTTCAAAAATGAAACAAGCTTCGTCGGCGACTTTCTTCCCGTCTACGAAAGAAATGCGAAAACCAGAAGTATACTAGCACAACTTTTGTTACTAGGGATGTATGCAACTATGAATATTCAGATATATACGAAATAGCTTTCTTTTTTTATGGCTTTTTGCAACGTCTTTAGAAATACTAAAGAAAGTAATTGAAAATATACATAAATATTGATTTCCTCTATAACAGATTATGACTATAATCAAGTCACATTACAAAGGAGGGAAAAAAATTACATACATTATTACAATTTTTAATGCGTTGGAAAAATGTGACTTAATTAACTGTCGCAAATTTTCGGACTGTAAATGAACAATAATATATCGGATAAAATATTACTGAGACTTTTTATAAACTGAATAAATACAATACCATAAGGTTTTTAGAATTAGATAGTTTATTTGTTTATCTGTGTATTTATGAATCCCAAAAATGACTCATAGGTGTATTCTTGTTGATAAAAATTTTAGGACAAAAATTAAATTTATATGACTGATATCCGAAACGTACCCAACCCTATTTCTAAACTAGCTATCTTACAAAGACGTAAGGAATGCTGATTCATAGAAAGTTTGTTGTGTTTTTACAGCTAAAGGTGAAATAGCTGATCGTGTCTGGCTTTTATTTGTACTGAAGAATGAAGGACAAACATACTTCGCATATGTTAAAGAAAAGTAAAGTATCTTCTGTTGTACATTTGTAATATTTTTCTCTCCTAACTTATATGTAAAATTGCTAGATTTTTGTATATCATTTTTCTGGAGTCAAGTTTACTTAGCCACTGTAACCGACTTGATTCCTGACCTGCGTTGCGAGACCTGTGCATTTTTGGACAAATTACGTTTATGATGGGATTAAAATTTTCCCATCCTTCATCCAAATTCATCAAAATCCATGAAATAGTAAAATACGACATCCCTTTAGACAACCATTAAAAACAGGCAGATATTTTAAACTAAAATACAACCAATCCTCAATATTCATAATCAATCTCACATTTGCCATTTCTGCACATTTGCAAAGTAGGTAATACCACATTCCTATATCAATTCAAGTGTCATATCCCTAACTGTAGTGGAGTCGTGCACATGCACGCCGCATGTTCAATGACCACTTTGCATATGATTATTGTGCGCCACTGGTTCTTCATCGTATATATGCATGGCTTGAATTTCTGTTCTATAAGCAGTTACTTGAGATTGTGATACGAACAACTCTAAAGGTTAATTCCAAACTCCGGTGGATAAGAATCTGTTTCTTCTCTTTGACCTACGATTTTGGATATTACAAATAAATTCAAATTCAAGCTCAATAGTACTCATCTAAAGATAGAGTATCGTTTTTAATGATGCTCAACTAACTGCAGTTATTATGAAAAACGACTTATTGTTAACCAAATTATATATAGAGGGAACATTGGTTATAAAAATTTGGACTAGTATGAAATGTAACGTGAAAACTCGACCATACGTAACACGTAAAAGGCCTGCAACGTTTTAATTTAGTTTAAAGAACACTGAAGAAACGTTTTATCAAAACATTAAGTGATTTAACTTTTACTAAACAACATTTTTAGACGCATGTGTCTACATAAGAGAATGAAGCTACCACCTATAATGAAAGAACCAAACGTCTAAGGAATGAATTCTTTTACACCGTCACTGTCAGCGAGGAAGAACACGTTAAAATGGCTCCAATTCTCGTTGTACAATTTAAAAGCGAATTTAGCTCCTTTTCCGTTTCTGTTTTCGGATTGATGTACACTTTCACAGATAAGATTACGTTCAGCTAGAAAGTATCAATTGGAGGAGCTAGTTGCAATTTAGTTCGATTAATACTTGACCTAAATTGATCTAATATATACATTAAAAATCAGACAAACAAACAAATCGAATAATATGATTCACTATTCAATGATGCTCAGGCCAGCCAAGAAAACTTTAAATAGTCTATTAGACTATTAGTCAATAATCGCATCATCATACACCGATCATTCGATATAATGCGTCATAATCGTAAATAGAAGATATTCTTAATAGTCGTATGCACAAACGAATATTAATAGCATTTTCCTACACAAGACAAGCTGATAGCTACGAATACATGTAACATTTTACGAATTATAGGAGAAAAATAATAAAATTATTATTATACAAACAAAATGATAAGTTGCAATTACAGGGTCTTAATAAAACTTCAAATAAAGTTTTAAAGACTCATACAGAATACAGTAATAATGCATCACTTTATATGATTTTACATTCGGTCGTATCCACCGCTTTGTCTATAAACTTGTAACTAAAGTCTTCTAAATTCTACGTTCATACGACTACGCTGAGGTATTTGCATCGTACTTTGCGTTTTATGACTGGTTATAAATAGTGTTTACAAGTTACTCGTTGTCATTCCACTATGAGATACATAATCTGTAGATGTTAAAATCACTTTTATCAGAAGTTCAAGATGGGCTGTATCTATTTTTACAAGTTTTCATTTAACTTGCATTGTACGTGTCTATATTAGCATGTTAGTATGTCTGTTTGTTACGGATCTAGTCTTGCAAGCTTAATTATACCCACTTATTTTTCCACTACGGAGCGAAAATTTAGCAAAAATATTTCATCCTAATGACAGTGCATTTTTATGAAAAGCATGATTTGACTTCAGGATTGGCTCAAGAGAAAGAAACTCCTCAGCGGTTATAAAATGTTCTGTTTTCTTGTATTAAGGACCTATAAAATTAAAGCTTGTGTTTTTAAATAATTTTAATAAAATTCAAGTCCAGCAATTGTATTGTGATGTTTTCAAATATTCATGTCCTCTAGATTTTATTTCTAACCCTGAGGGATGTTACCTCACAACTATTATTATCTGTGAAATAGGGTGTATCAAATAACTCTATAAAATATTACTTAATTGCCATCGACGGCACTTATATTTCAATCTATTCAGTAATGACAAATGAATTACGTTTCCGTAAAATGTTTTAGTGATGTTCTAAGTAATAATTAACTAGCTGTCATTATATCAGCTGTTTTAATTTATGAGATTTATAACACAGACTTGTACGTACAAAGTTTGATACAGCTGTTGCATAAACTCATACCAACAACAGCTATGAAAATCTTAATATGTCGTTGTTTATGAGATAACTTAAGACGGAGATGTATTAAAAATTTGGTTGGTGTTTTCGTATTTCTCTCAGATTCACAACTAAGATCATATATTTGAAGTGCAGACAATTCATTTTTCAAACGCGGTCTGGAACGTTCTGGAGTTGCGACTTGCGAACTTCCTCCAAGTTCTCGCAAACTTTTGATATTCGTATCCCTTCGACCGATCCCGTTCTCGGTTAAATTTCATAATTCGACCGCGAAACTCCGAAAACTTTGTGTATTTATCTGAATTATTTGCCAAATTTTATAGAATTACTTAAGTTTTTTAATGCTTCCTATTTTGTTTAAAGTGCAGTGAATGTATTATGAATTTTTAATTTAAAAGTCTAAAAGTGAGAAGGTAAAATTTTATTTAAATATTTAACGTTATCTTTTCTAGATTTTAGTTAGGCTTTCAACAACGTGATTATGATCTTGATGCCCTCATTCTCGTCGAGCATTCAGATAGCATACTGTAATTTAATCCATGTGAATATTTCTCACAACCGCAGCACCAGCGGAAGTTGGCGGGGTAAGAAACATCTAGTGGTTTAGGGAGTGTCTCAGGGAGGTATATACGGGTTGTATTGTTTAAACATTACAATAGCATGCAATTATTTTGCGTGTAAAAGGAATTTTGCAAACGTATATTTTTTATGGAACACTTTTTATCTTTAATGTATTTTGTTAGAAAATTATATCAAAAGCCAAAATGAATACCAGTATATTATGGTACTCATTTACATCCAGCGCCTTTCTTGTTAACTAAGCGTGGGAATTTTATTAATAACATCTTTAGTTTCTAATTCAAACGGGACTTAGTTTTATTTAGATTTTCAATTGATTCCAATTGAACTTGATATACACAAATATTAAGTGTACGAGTATGTATTATTTATGGGCAGGAATGTAATATGTTAGGTACAACCAATATAATTTTGAAAATTATTTTTCTTTAATGGCCGGGTTTTGTCTCGTGATGCGACTGTTGTCGCAATTAATACATATGTTGCAGTAGAATAATAAGCACACTTTTATAATTCGCTATGTTACTTTTGATGGTAAAAAAATACCTGAAAACTAAACAAGACTTATAAGCTTTACGATAAAAACAAAGAAGTACATCATAAACAAGATAGCTTCAAACGTAAACAGTAAACCAACTCATGTGTTGAGAATGCTCTATTGAATAATGGACAAGGTTTTAGGAGAAATGGCTTCATATCTCCGAGTTATGAAGGTTGCTGCACTAAAGTGTGCAATGAAAGAGGTAATCTAATACAAGAAAGCTTACAGAAAATATACAGACGAGTAACAAAGACGTCATAAGTCTTATTTCAAAAATGGAACTAAAAACTCAATTCAAAGAGAGGTATAGCATTTGGGTAGTGAAGAAAATTTTGAAGCTTGGAGAGGAACTCTATTCATAGGTGACTTTAACGTAGACGGTTACAAAGATAAACGGAACTTCCTACCGTCGATATTCTTACTGGGACTTGCATACCCGGAAGCGAGAGAACGAGAAGCGAAGACACTTCACTTCTACCTGAAGTTAACTTCTTCGAATTGTTTTAGTTTGGAAATTGTATTATTAGTAACTGATGAAACAACTGATGAAAATTATATAACAGAGACATTTATTTGGGTTAGTTTGTTTTGTAGTAAGTACAAGTATAATGTAGGTTTTGAATTGTAAATAAATTATTAAACTACATAATTTGACGGGTCACAAACGTACCTTCAACTTCTATCAATGTTCCGTTAGCAGTGACACAACTACCTTAGTAAGTGAGTATTTCCAACTCCTAGCGTCAGTGTTTACTGAGGTTGAACAATCTTAATGGATGATATACAATAATATTGTCTTTGAATAGACAAAACTTTCACAGTTTGCGAGGGGAGTTGAAGAGTTTAGTTAGCGTCGAAATTAAACGTTTTACGGTTGAGAGCCGATTGTTTAGTTGAAGATAACAATCACTAGTTCAATTATTCAAAAGTTTGGCTGTCTTTGTCTTTATCAGGAACATACTTTGCTTAATCACATTTCCAATAATTGTTTTGCGTATGTCAGAAACTTAACTTTTTATCTAGGAATTTCTGTTGTCCAAAAGAAAAAAAACAAGTATTAATACCAACATCAATATCTCATGATCAACTGCTGACCCAACAATAAAATAAACTAGAATGGAAATGAAAAAAATAACAGTTAATAAGCAAATGAAAACTTAAATTAGATTCACTAAATTCTCAAGCTTAAACCACAACAGAACGTCGGCCGATATCTCAAGAAACAAACAAGAACAAGATTCTAAATCAGCGTTACCATGCGAGAAACTTTACCAGTCTAATCCGGTTTCTATTCCAGTGCGACGCGGTTGTAATCCAGTTCGAGGCGGTTTGAACCGGTTAGAGGCGGTCCGCGCTAGTTATATCTGATTTGAAATTATAAACAAGGACATCCAAGTTAAGGGTTCTCCTCAAAGGACAGTAAGTAATAAATTAGAGGTTCTTGACAGATTACTTTAACATATAGTAAAAAATACCAAAGCTAGAGATGCACTTTGTGTTGTGGTAAATAAGTATGTTATTTAATCAAAGTCATACGTGTCGGTAGATAAACTTTGGTAGTTTTAATTAAACATCCTACTAATATTAAAATGCGAAAGTTTGTGAGGACGAATGGATGAATGATTCTAACTTTTTCACGCAAAAAACTACTAAAATGGGTCTGGACAAAATTTTGTACAGAAACAGATTAGACTCTGTAATAAGCTTTACACGACTTTGGGTGTCTAGCAAATGACTTATAAAGAAAGAAGAACAAAAAACTTATAGAACAGATCTTAATTATTTCCGTACTTAGTTTTATAGAATATACGTTGATATTTGTATGTGTATCTATGATAGTCTTTTAAATTATATAATATCATTAAGAGGTTTGTTTGTGATGAAATCCCTTAATAATAAATTAAACTTCGTGCTCTCATCTGGTCCAGTAACCCTTTTGATGCAGAAATTGTTAGCTAATAGCTAGCAGTTACGAATGAGCTAGTTTCGTGTTTACAAAAGATGTAGTTACAGTCCCGGCGCGAAATATGAGCGCATCTATCTTGAAAATGTTAAAATTTCAAACCTTGTTTAGTGTTGAATGTAAAAACATTCAAATTATAAACCTTTATCACAGGAACAACATTTATTTCTTCTTTACGCATAAAACACAAAAACTGGCTTCAATCCCGTGCTTGACGAAGCTTAAAGAAGAAAGACCTGTGTCTTTCCTCAGACTCCACGTCGATCCATTGCAGATTATTGGAGGGGTTAACTCCAATGTCAAAAGATGGCCTCCAACGTGGGTTAAATGTATCTAACGATAACACGAGCCTTCTAAAGCACAGAAACGCTCAAGAATTTTTTGTCACTAGTGGTCACTCATGCTCCTACCAAGCGCGCCCGCAGTTGCTTAACTATATCGATGGATTATCTTCGAGACAAGCCGCAGGGCCATGATCAATTCAAACTATAGTCATTCATTAATCACGAGTTTAACCTAATCTTTCAAATCAAGTATTTCTATATTTCAATTACTTATTTAAACTTTATTTACCACCATAAAGAATATCGCGGTACAATTCGGGAGCTCAATGCATTACATTATTTACCACCTAACCAGGTGGAGGCCAAACAGATGATACCGGAAAGCGGTAGGCTCAAAGACCGTTGTCACCTGTAGTACTTATACATGGACTAAATAAACCATAACTACTATGTACATGCAGTACATGTTAATAAGTATCAAAATAAATCAGGCACTATCAAAAATAATAGTGCTTCAGTGGTTGAAATCGAATGACAAAAATATCTACACCCTTTAGGCACGCCAGACAAATATTAGATAAATATAATAAAACCTAAATAGACTGCGCAAAACTATGCAAATGAAGTGTGCAATTTACAAGTTCCAAGCTCTAATATATGAATTTAGGACTTATCCAAGACGAAGAATTAAATTTACTTCGTCTTGGGATTTCATCTCTAAACCGCTTTTGTAGAGATGAAAAGGCAAAAATTTTTTATAAAGATTTTGGCAACTCCATAAATTTTATTCAAAATACACAGATATTGCCACAAGATTCTATTAGAATAAAAAAGACTTGTTAACTTCAACACAATTATTAACTAATTATTAAATTTAACAATGTAACTTTAGGTGTTCTTCAACCAAATTAATTTTATAACATGACTAAACATTTCAGATAATTAAATACTATATAATTATGTTTACGCATGAGGTGTGATAACTTTAAACAAATAAATGAATAATCCATAGTATATCGAAGCTAATAGTTAGCAAATCTAAAAGATTCTGCAGAGTCATAAAATTATTAATATGACAAAAGTGACAACAAACACGAAAAGAAATATTTTTTCTTGAACAGATAATCTAAACATTTCGACAGCTGAAATCTTGCTAACTTTAGAAGTAAAGTCAGAAAGTTTCAAAAGCTTAAAATTATAAAACTTAATGTCCTTCATAAATAAAACAACATTTTATTCTGTAGATCTGGATTTACTGTTAAGAATTTAAAGTTATTTAAACTCTTGAGGGTGAAAGTTTAAATCTCTAAGGAAGCGCAAGGAATTTCGGATTCCGATTTATTCGTGACGCTATAAAACATTTAGTGGCTGCATCAGAACTTTGACAAAGACGAGCATTATGAGAATCCTAGTTTCTTGAGATTGCACAATATCGTCGTTTATATCATTAGGCTTTTAATGTAATATAACAATCAGGACCTATTTCAATATAATCGAGAATTGCGACTGAAGAACACCGATCATTAAATTTTTTTTTATCTTGTACTTAGTTATCTTATACTTAAGTTCGCTTCTTCTTTAATAAAGTGAATCTTTAATTAAAAACGAATACAATGAATCACAATGGAGTTACTCGTAATATAAAGTCGCATCTTCCACTATCTCGGTTTACAGCAAAACCTCTGCTAAAAGGCAAACTAAGTTAATTTTCTTTATTTCTTCATTCTTTGAACCCACTTCAGATACTGTCCTTTGCATATTTTATTTATTATTTAACATTCTTATTATCTTAAGTAAGTCCTTTAATATCATCATAAACAAAATGTAATTAAACGTCTTTTCTTATACCATCTTATTTATAACCGTAACCAACATGACATTCTAATTCTACAGTTCCGTTGGAAACGACTAGAAGTCGACTAGTTGATTCTACAATTTCCCTGCATGGAACTTGATTTTCTCGCAGGAGTGGTTGGAGCAATAATTTACTTTGTTGTGAGAGAGACAGTAACGTATGGAGCTTAATAAAAGTGCTCTACGAATAACAATAGGTCGAATGTAGCTTCACTAACAGACAAGGCTTTTAAATTTAGCACTCACTGACTCTGGCTCTAAATGACGATGGATAGATAGTGGATTCCATTTTTAATCATAATGGCGTAACACGATTTTGTTGTTAATACTTCAACGTGCTATCACTTTAGTATTTTAAATCCAATTACTATTATATTTTACATCAATCACGTATTTATTTTAACAGCTATTAATAATTATCTTATAAATTATACTATTAACAATTATTGCTATGTTCGTCTGTACACTCAAACAATACATGAAGTAAAGGACGAAACTAAAAATACATTTTATCAGTTTACCTATATATTCGGACTATCAACAGAAAGTCAAAACGTGATGTAATGAGATGTGGAACGTGTATTTCGATCAACGATCTGTAACAAAGGGGATCTGGTACAAGATCACACAACCATGTCTCACACGTTCTAAATGGTTTGTCGGAACCGATTTCCCTACACCGGATTTATTGATGGCTTTCAGCCTGCGTTCTGGACACATTCCTCTAGGCATGTTCGCATATCTGATGAAGAAATCTATCACCAAACTGTTCAGAGTTTAACTTGTTAGAAGATGTATACCAGGTTTTAGTTGAGTGTGACCGTAATGAGACTGAAAGAAGGAGGTACATACAAAAGTATAATATTAGTATGTATGACGTTGGCAATTTCAATAACATTCTTGCGTATCCTCTGTCGGAGAAGGCCAGAATACAAACTAGTTAGTTTAGCAGTTATGCGTAGATAAGTAAGGAGTATTGGTTCTATGAGGGTGACATAGTCATGATTAAACCCTCTAAAAATTAAAGATTAAAAAAAAAACAAAGTAAATTTCTGCAAACACTGTAATTACGCATTTTTTTTGCAAATGAACACGTATACTAATTAGATTAAAACGATTAGTTTAAAGCAATAAAACCAGTGTATGATCTCAAATGACGCTACATGGAACTTGATTCGGTCGTTAAAGCAGTTTAGGCAATAGTTACTTTGTTGAGAAACAGTTACGAACGCGACTTGATGAAAGTACTCGACTTCCACTGTACGACTGCCGACGTGAGCTGACATGAAGTTTCTAAGTCTCAATTGGTGAGCTGGTTAAGAGAATAAGGCGTTCCACATCTTTGCGTCATTTATTTATTTTTGACAAAAGCTATGACAACGGTGAAAAGAATGTCACAATAACCTTCCAGATAAACAATAACATCTTAGAACAAGCTTTATTAAAAATATTTAATAACACAAGCTTTAATTACAGACACCAATATGGAGAGACAAAGAAAATTTCATAACCATATTGTTAACCGTTGAGTAGTTCTCATGGCCGGAGTCAATCCTGAACATAGCAGCAGGTAATACTTATCATAAAAATGTATTGTCATTGAAATTAAAACAGGAAGCAAAATTTCAGCTCAGTAGTGTAGAGGAAGTGGGTCTAATTAAGCTTGCAAGATTTGACCCGTAACAAACAAATATACTAACGTACTAATATAGAGACGTACATTGTAAGTTAAATAAAAAACTTGTAAAAATAGAGCACTTTATAGGATTTGAACCTAGGACTTTCGTTCGAGAGACCAGCATTCAAATCTACGTTATCAAAGGCGCAGATGCCCTACACAAATTTGAATTAACAGTCGAAGTTTCAACATTGTAAAAACCATACTTTAAATTATAAATTTACAAATGTTTCTGTTTGTATATTTGTCTGTCTGACGTCGAAACGGAGCGACAGATTGACGTATTCTTTTAATTCA
>DWJZ01004622.1:0-15107 GCA_018249125.1 Asbolis capucinus
TTTATAACAAATTCCTAGTATAACTGTGACATGTAATGAGCAATGCACACATGTGCACGCACGTACACACGACGTATTTCAACATACTTGAAAGGAAAACATTACGACCACTTTTTTTTTAATTATTATTATGTTCTCCATACACTTGTAAACGTTAGGAATTTTATACTATATAATTCTGTGATAGCTGACTGACAAACAAATCTACAGCTAGTAGATAAAAATGGAAATCCAAAAACGTAATATTTTACGTACAACATAAAACTTAAATTAAGTTTGAATGCCATTTCTAAAAACATTAGTCGGTTTTGTCGTTAGTATGCGGTCGAGTACAGTTCAGGCGCACATGCTGCGGTACAGAATGTTGTAAATCCATCTGTACCTAATTGTTACTTAGAGGTTAAATTTTGTGATTCTGTACTTCATAAGTAATATAAGCAGGCAAAGTAGACGAAGCGTTGATAGCCCAGTAAACAAATAGACGAAGAGTTTACGGGCCGGTAAACGAGTAATCGAAGCGTCCATAGGCCGGTAAACAAGTTAATGAAACGTTCATAGGCTAGTAAACGAATAAACGAAACGTTCATAGCCCGGTAAACAAATAGACGGAGCGTTCACGGGCCGGTAAACAAGTAGACGAAGCGTATATAACCCAGTAAACGAGTAGACGAAGCGTTCATAGCCCGGTAAACAAATAGACGAAGCGTTCACGGGCCGGTAAACGAGTAGACGAAGCGTCCATAGGCCGGGAAATAAGTAGATGAAGCGTTCATAATCTGGTAAACAAATAGACGAAGCGTTCACGGGCCTGTAAACGAGTAGACGAAGCGTCCATAGGCCGGTAAACAAGTAGATGAAGCGTTCATAGGCCAGTAAACGAGTAGACGAAGAGTTAATAGGCCGATAAACAAGTAGATGAAGCGTTCATAGGCCAGTAAACGAGTAGGCGAAGCGTCCATAGGCCGGTAAACAAGTAGATCGCCAGTGGCAAAAATTTCATGAGCGCTTCTGTGCTTCAGAAGGCACGTAAGGTGTCGGCTTTGGTTGTTATCGTTACATGGCAATCGATAAGCCGCGTCGGATGCCTTCGAGCGGTATAAAAAACTTCCGATACCTGGATTGGCCAATGACCTTCCTCCAACCCAAGAGCCTCCTCAAGATAAGGTTAGTTACGATAATGATGGATTATTACAATACTAAAAATTTTATAACTTAACTATTTTTGCCCGTAGCTTCGCCCGCGTCATGTGTTGATCAAAGTTGCTTGTGTAATTCTAGACTCATTGAAACGCAAACATTTAAACTTATTTATGTGTAAATTATCCCAGGGGAACCTACAACTGGGATAAAATATATCCTATGTTCATTTCCTGCATATGGTATATATTGTTTACTTTTCCTTCTGTTTAATTTCAAATTATTGTGTGTGTTATGTATATTTTTTATTTAATTAGTGTAATTGGTGTTTAAACCGTTCTAATTAATTCAATAATAAATAAATAAATAATTGAGTGTTTTATCCTAATCCGATTAATGGTTAGCGCGTGAAGGAAACGCAAACATATGTATAAACGTGCATATCCTCTCTGGGGAACCTACAACCGGGATAAAATCTATCCTATGTTTATTTCCTGCTTATGGTTTATATCAAATCAAATCAAATCAAATAGTCTTTATTGTGGAATATAGGTTTGAGGTTGTTACAGAAATTGACGGTGAAGGGTAGCTCCATATTCCCGCCACAAATGGGCATACAATATTCATAATGTTATCTTAAATATTAACATCTTAAGTATCTTAAAATTATTAAAAACTACAGCAAAATATTTAAAAAATTATGTCAAAGATAAGATCAGAAGCCAGATTACGAATAAAATTAATATGATTGTTATAAATTTAGATTAAATTAAATTATGTCATGTCATCCGTTAGGTACTCATTTATAGTATAATAACATTTTTCACTTAGGAAACGTTGCAGCTCTTTTTTAAATTTTTGAACGTCAACAGTGGTACGAATTGAGTAAGGTCATTTATTAAAGACAATACAGAAGCCTTTTATAGCCAGCTTTTTACAATTTGCATAGTATTAATATTTTACGTAGCTAATAAATTCACTACTGGGACCCCTCTCAAGTAAAGGCCTTCTCCAAAGATAAGTATTAATTAAACAACAATAAAATGAATGAGGCTCATTATCGCTATTATATCATAATTAAGAGCCGAAACGGTAAATTAAACTTTTCTCCACATCATGAAAACCGACAACATTTAAAAACGATCTTGGCTTTAGGCATTTTTGCAAATATCAAAACGGTAGCACTGCGCACATCGTTATAAAAATTGGCCTACAGAAATGGCAATACATCACAAGCGCAAGTGGACCGGGTTGTCAAGAGATTATCTGATGCTGCAGCCCGATGTCTGGCGAGAAGCCAGCAGACTCCTGTGCTCTACGAAATGTACAAATACACTCCCGTTAGACTCGCGACCTCTTGACAAAGTTACTCGTTAGACATTTGGGATTCACTGAGAATTTCAATTCCATTATGTATTATATTTAAAAGTATATTTTTTACGTTGCTTTCTTTATCTTTCGTTTATATATCTGTCCCTGAAATAGAACCAGGGTGACAACAGTTTAATAAAAATTTTACATCTAGATTAAATTGATATTTAAAAAATTAAAAAGACATTTTTATAGTATGCCATTTTTATAATAATAAAAATATTGTACCTAACTAGCAATGACACCGGTAAAATGTTATTTTTGTGTTGTGTTTTATGTAGGAGTTCCGTTGTCCGGAGTCAAACCTGAGCAGAGTATTAGGTCCCACTTCCAAAAAAAACTGTCTTCGGATCTCAAGTTGTAGGCTAAATTACAACTCTCTAGAATATAGGAGGACGTGTGTTTAATTAAGCTTGAAGATTTGACAAACAAAAGCTTTTAACAATAATAATTAGGTATTATGAACCAATCTCCACCAACCCACATGGAGCAGCTGTGGAGTACACTCTAGGCCTCCTCAGTTACGAGGAGACTCCCGCTCAGTAGTGAACCATTAACGGATTGAAGCCATCTAGAAACCAATTCTTCTAAGTTAACGCGCTTCACCATCTACGAGTACATCGCCGCTTACGACCAGGTGGGATTGTAGCCAATTGTTAACTTATAATACGGAAAAGAAATCTTGGAACACTTCTTATGGTCATTATAGATATTTCGTTACTAAATACGTAACTTAGTAGTTCCTCGTAGTGACCTTTATAGCAAGCTTTTGTTAACTTCTCTTGTATTTACAGGAACTACTAATTAAATCACAGGAAGTGGTTTTGTTTGAATTCGAATTGAGGAAAAATTTATTAGGGCTCTTTGCTTTGTGGTATCGACACGTTTTTTACGTGATAAGCAGGTAAACTAGCAGACTGGTCACTGATTTTATGTGATCACCGCCAATAAATGTGTTTTCTTTCTTTTATTCGATGGGCATAGAATTCTAAGCCTAATTGTAAAAAATAGTGCAGCAGATGTCAAGGTTGGTTGATTTGTGTGGTCTGTCTGGCAGAATTCCAGCTCGGCTTCAATGCGGACTGTAGCGACCTCCCACACTCCTGTGGTAACTAACCGCGGTAGGTATATGGTATGAAATAACGAGTATATCCTTCGATCAAGAATATACTAGATTTCGCCTCCCATAGAAATCTAAAATCCTGCCCGCATAAATAAACATCTTGGTTGGATTACCAACGAACTAAGAAAAAGTTAAAAAAACATTCTACGTTCATGCCCGTTTTACCTAGTTGGTTGTTATAAATAATTTGAATTGAGGAACGGAGGAACTGAGGAACTAGTGTACATGTTGGCTGTTTGAAACGAACTAAAAAACCGGCCCACATTTCAAGTGCGCCACATTTTTGTCTTTAAACCGACATCTAGTTCTATTATAGATGGTGATCAATCAAAGGATTGCACTGATTAATCGCCCATTTAATCAGCACGCATCTTTCATGACTGGGGAAGTCTAGAGCACGCGCCTACCATGCTGCTCCAGTGCGGATTGGTGGAGAGGAAGGCCAACCCAAGTGTTGGAATTTTTATACAACAGGGATGTCTCCGACATAATTACTATCTTACGATAAGTCAAAGTCAAAATATTTTATTTCATCCTAGTAACATAGATTCACTTAATGAAAGTCAGAAGATTACATACATAATATTCATACATTTTTAATCTGATACCTTAAAATTGGTTATGGATTTAAAATCTATAACCAATTCCACGGTATAGCCAAAAGTCTAGCCTAATATTACACATTATTTGATACCAACCGGCACTGGTGGCTTTAACTGCTTTTAACATTTTATGCCACTAGCCGATCACCCATGATCCTACCGACCGCGGCAGCTGCTCCTTACGTTTTCGTCAATCGATCAACGACTAATATTTTTGACGTTTAATAATAACAATTGGGGCCAACGGATTTAATTTCCTTCCGAAACAGAACCGCTCGTGAATTTTTGCTACTAGCAGTCACACGGCCAAAGTGGCCTGACCGCGCCTGGTTTTCTTCAACTTTCCCGATCACTGACGATGGACACCGCTTAACATAGGAATGTATTTGAAGATAGTTTACGCCCGCACCTTTCCCCGCGTGGTACTTTCATAAAAAGTAAGCTATGAGTTATTCCAGACTATAATGTATCCCTGTAGCATGTTTAATTCAGATTCGTTCAGTACTTTTTGCGTTTAGGAATAACAAACATCCATGCATTCTCAATAACTTTCGCATTTATAATATTAGGAGGATAGGACTTGGATACGTTCGCGTTGATTGTTATAAAAAGTAAAGTGTGTTGTTCCAGACTATAATATATCTATGTCGCAAATTTAATTCAGATCTGTGCTGTAGTTTTTGCATGAATGAGGAACAAAAATCCACCCATTTGTCTCAAAAACTTGACATGAAGGAATACATAAAGAAATTACAGAAACATTGATATTTTTTTATGTTCCTAAATACTAATTATGTAATTTTATATTCGATTACGAACCGCCTTACAAAATTTTATCCCCTATTTTAACCACTCCACGTGTTTGTTAGCGATAAAAAGTAGCCTGTGTTCTTTCTCACGCTCGAATCTATTTTTTTACCATTTTTCATCAAAATCGGGTCAGTGGTGTGACAAGGACGGGAAAATTGTAAAAAATAAAACAACAATAGACACTAGTTTAACAATTTAATTTGTGGTTTTTTCTATTTTACAAAGTTTCTGCCTATAGCGGATTTATAGCGGATATGAACACTAAAAAAAATAATTCCATGCCAACTTTACTTATATTAAACTAGCTTTTTCCGCGACTATAATCACATGGATTAGTTTTTATTTTAATGATAACACCTGTGTCAGGGGTCAGCAACCTTTTCCTATATAAAAGCCGTAAGATTTATAAAGATATTAGCGCTCATTTTCATATGTCTTCGTCGGCAAGATAATAAGAAACGCGAGAGAAACGCATCATGTAAATGGGGTTTGTATGGGCCGCACCGTGGCATACGGGCCGCACCGTGGCATACGGGCCGCACCGTGGCATACGGGCCGCACCGTGGCATACGGGCCGCATGTAGCCCATAGACCGCGGTTTGCAGACTCCTGTCCTATGCAATTCAACTTTCAAACATCAACTGTTCGAGCTGGGTCGCCTCTACTCACACCTCACCTCGCAAGTCTCTTTACCAAACTGAAAATCCAACCGTGTGAAACGGAGCGTAAAGTACATATTTAAACGGGTCAGTGACAGATTTACACAGTATGCTGCATACGGGAACAGATTTCAAGGGCCGCAAATTTGTGGATCGATTTTTTTGCTTTACTCCGCTTTATTCATATTTGCAATCCATGACTGTCCCACTACTGGGCTCACAATGTGAGGAATACAGTCCATAATCCACCACGCTGGCCAAGTGCTTGGTGGACTTTGCACACCTTTAAGAACTCCTCACGACAATGCTTCACCGTAGCAAATGATAATCAACTTCTGTGCTTTATTAATGGTATATAATTGACCGTCGATCAATATTCACAACGGCAGTTTATAGCGTATACTTTGAAAATGTAAAAATCCACCGTGACAACGATTCATGCAACTGAGTGGAATATTAGCAGTATATCGTTATTACCAATAACATAGTGTTAGTTGCACCCCTGCCACTAGCCTAAGCAATCACGCAGCAGCGTGCGCGGATATAAAACGGGTTGGACACGTACTGGCTCACGGCCATCGCTTTAACAAGACCTCAATTCTCAAGAATATTCCCATATTTTTTTGCTTTTGTCTCTTGTTAATTATTAAATTCCTGGTAGTGGAGTTTTAAATTATTTTATTTTTAATTTAATTAATACAATTATGTTATTACACTGTGTCGCTGTTTTTTTTAAATATTTGAACTCTATAAATATAACATGACATATGTTATGTACATAATGAGTTGAGTTTAAAATCATATCCTTCATCTTGTGCCCACGAAAAGTAAATAAAATTGATTGTTGCGCGAATTTGAAATTTGTTCCAGATTAAATCAAGATGAAAAAAAACCGGAATATAAAACAAACAAAGACTACACCATGTTTTTATTCAGTTGAAAATAACAACAAAAATTATAAGCACAATAAAGTATATGAACAATATTCATTTGGTATACAAATGCTTTTATACATATATAATATATTATGTACAGAATATAAGTGTATGGCTTGTTTATTTATACATATGTTATATATATAAATTATTTTATATTGGCGTAATCTATAGGAATAAATTCCTATGTGACGTCTCCCACAAGTGCTTCCCTACTTTTCCAAATTAAAACGAAATAATTTTATATGACTCGTCGATTCGTTTTTTCACTAGTACCTACTAGACATCGATAGTTGTCGATATTTGGACCGAGTTGCAGTCGTGATCACGGTCGTCATCACTAAACACGAATAGCGACGTATGGTAAATATATCGTAAGTACCCATAATATAGAAGAATAAGTAAAGCTAAATCAAATGTAAAGATTTAAAATGCAAACGGGTACTCACGATCTGTTTTTTACTATACCAATATTTCGACAGTTGCGTTGGTCACAGCAAAACTTCGTGAGATCCCATTTGCATTTAAAATGTTAAATATCCGCGACGATATTAGTTTAAAAACAAATGAAAAAAATTACGGATTCCCAAATATCATTAGGGAATGTGCAGATACATATCACATATAGGCACACAGGTCTGTATGTGTGTTACTATATACATACATTATAAGTGAAAACCGCATTAAATTCCGATCAACTTTTTGAGATAGCCATATCGATCGAGATGGCGGAAAAACTTCGTTTTATATATTTGACGATATCTGGCATTATACGATACAAAAAAAAACTTAAAAGCAATATTATAACTATACATGAGTTTAAATAATAGTATGTAAATTACAATCTAGAATTAGTCGTGTGCATCATAGTTCCTATCGTATAATTAGTACACTGTGTATGTCATTAAAATATAACAATGTGCAACATTGTGAAATATGTAGTACTGAATGAATAATCATTCAGTTGTATGTATAAACATTCAATAAACGACTATGTACTACAATATTTTGTGTGTACTAATATTATAAAGACAAAATATTTAATTGTTTGTTTGTTTTTTTTGAGGAGAATAGACTCGGAAACTGGGACCATTTTAAAATTCTTTTACTATTAGAATTCTACATTATGCCTGATTAACATATGCTACAAAATATTTTAAACAACGTTAGTGCTCCGTATGAAGACTTCGTTAATTTTACCCGAGGGAAAAAAATACAAAAAAAAATCTTTATATTGCGTACGCTGTTCAAATTATTGATGATAGAGCAAAGTGATGTACTACAGTATTATAGAACACATCAAAATTTTCAAATAAGTCCGCAATACACATGACTAACTATTACAGTTATGTCACAATAACTACTTTTTGTGGCAGTTCTTCCGAAGCGAAGCAAGGGTAGTTTTTAGATTCAATAAAACATGACTATAAAAGGGCTGTAGCATAAAATCACGAGCACTTCCTTGCTGTGTTGAGTAAAAAATTGGTTTAGAACTTTATACAATGAAATTTTTAAAATGCTAGTCTTTCTTAGATACTGTATAAGTACCCTCTGAGCAAATTTCTATGTTGTGCTATGAAGATAAGGGTTCTTTATACTAAGTAGGATTTTTTGAAAATTAATCCAATGCTATGCGCTATGCGTCAATGAATAATTTTCTTTTTAAAATCTAGACAATTAACTGCCTTCGCTACGGGATACCTAAGGATGTAGACAGGATATTATCAATTAACATTGTACATAAATTTGTGTCAAATCACATAATGCTATGCTGTCTTACGAAGCGAAAATAGGATTAGTGTCAATATCTGATTTATAACGGTATTTTAATGTATTTCAATGACATACACAAAAATGTTCAGAGTTTAAAGCTATATTATAGGAAAATGTAAATATATCACATATGTATACAAATACATAAAAGTTATATCTTAACGTTATAATATTGAAGAAATAGTTTAAAATGATCAAAGGTATAAACGGAAAATGGTTTAAATGTAAGACGATATAAAACAATTATTTATTAAGTTTAGTTCACACAACATATAGTACATACTGTACATAAAATGTATCTCATTAATGATAATGAAAAAATTAAAAAAACTGCTGTAGATGGAGCTACTTATGTATGTCAATTATAAGAACACTCCGGCAGTGCCGAGAGAAATGAATAATTGTGTGTGGATTTTCTGGATTGTCAGAGAATATTTCTTTTTTTTTATTTTATTTTTAGTTGTGTGTCGATTTTTTGGATTGTCAGAGAATATTTGTTTTTATTTTAATTTTTTTTTTTATAGTTTTCACTATGATTTTTTTAACTCATAAATAGCCAACATACAACGTAGTTCTCCGAATGCTTCATAGATGGCGTTAGCAGAAGGTCACGAATTCAAGTTTTTGTCTCATCTCAAAAAAATACTAACGTGTCTAAAGAAGTTTCCACTTCATTAAATTTATCGTTTAAAAAAGAGTTTCGGTATATTGAAAATAAGTAACAAAATAGCTCCATCTACAGTAAACAAACTAACCCATGTTTTTGTAAGACTATCGAGTTCCACTACAGGTGATAAATTTAAAGAAATATATATCCTTACAATTGTGTCCTAGCATTATACAGCAATTGTGTTTTTATATGAAATAATATATTATTCCATCTATACCTATAGGTACATTTAAACTGAATAGCGATGTTAATAGTCGAATAACAGGAAGAATGGATCTTGTACCGGCTTTCGAAAGTTTGTTTTGTAGGGCTCCGGTGTACGATGTAGGCAGGACAAGTGCTGGGTCCAATAATTAGCATAAGTAATAATATTACCAATGGTGTAGCAATACCGCGCCGGGTGTCACCTTTTTTGGGGTGAAACCCACCCGGTTACTCAACAATGAGCAATGTACAAGCATTAAAAAAAAAACTGAAAAATAAAATAAGTTGAAAAAAAAAGTAATGTTTTTTACTTTATACGGGATGACACTACCAACTTCCACACCTGGTGCCAAGGTACGCTACGCCTCTGACAATTACAACAGTCTTACAAAAACATGTTACAATCCAACGTTACAATAGTTACATTTTACAGCGGGATGTACTCCCGGAGTTGTTTCAAGGTATCTTTATCCACGGACTGTATCAGTCGGTCGAACGTCTCAGCTCCCACTTGACTCTTTAATGTCTCCAGCTGAGGACAATGGGCAATTATAACATACATCATACTGCTAATATTATAAATGCGATTTTTTATAGGGTTATTTTAATGAATGGCAAATGAGCAGACAGGTCAACTGATAGTAATCACAGACTGGAGCGGACTCCTTCACTTAAATAGTACTAATACTCTAAAATATTAATGTAAAATAATTATTAATATAATATTGGCTTCTGTTTTTCGACGTACCACACGTGCGAAACCACGGGCTAAATCACCCCTTACAGTAATAATCTTGCTTTCTGCAGAGCTCGTCGCTCGTCACCATTTGAGGGATATAGTTTCCTATTCTGGTCAAGTACAGTTTGGTGAACTTCATACAGCTTCGAGAACTTTATGAACTTTATTTTTCTTCCGGCCTACACTAGAGTAGATAGTCTTAAGTTTGTATCAGTTTATAAAGCCGATGACAGATAAGTATTGTCTATCGAAACTGTAAGCTTAATCATAGATTTTTTATTAATTATTATTGATTTTGGTATAAAATTATACAGTCGATGTAGAAACTTTTTATCGCAGTCGAAATAGACTTCGGTAGTTTTTGCTTCCTAAGACGAAGTAAATGCTTTTCATTTCAATTCAAATAAAAATTACCTGATGATGCGTAACAGCGCGCAGGTCGAGCACGTGCGCGGGATGTGCGGCCGCAAGCCGCGCGCGGCGTGCGTCGTGCGGCGTGCGCGGTGCGGCCCCGAGCCCCCAGCGAGTCACGCCGCCGCACCCCTCCAGCGGGGACGCGGGCCGGGACCCCGGGGGCGCCAGTAACCCACTACAAACACGTCGGTTATGATAATTACACACAAGTGTTGAAACGTTCATAGGTCGGCGGCCTACTTCTATCATTTATTAATTTAAATTCTTTATTCATTGGTCACTCTATAGAAAAAAAATATATAGTTTATATGCATAATAAGTAAGAACAATGGAATGGATGGTTTCCCAAATTATATCTTTCATACAAAAGTTTGTTCGTTTAAGTATGGATGTACGGAAAAGTTAGCGGGCGCGATCGGTAGCAGGATGGGTGACCGCTACAGGCAATTTCAGAATTGGCTCACAAGCACCCAGTCGGTTTGGGAGCTGATTCAAACAAGAGGATGGTTAACAGCCAGACAGGCTTCACTAAAATAATAATCCTACCCCCGAACAGCTAACTTCTGTACGCCTTTTATGATACCCTGGTAGGCCAGCATGTGATTGGCGTTTGTATTCTATGCCGTCCCAATACGGATATTCTTATTTCATGACTTGTTCGTGTCATTTCAAGTCAATTTCCTTAAATTATAGAATATTATACAATAAACAAACTCACTCAACATAAGTATCCTTGTATTCGATATTCCTGACATCGTTGAGGACTTCAGTCAGATTGAGGAGAATCGCGGGGAACCGTTGTAACACCGTCGCATTCTTAGTCGTCAGCAACGCTGCGAGGCCCAAACCTGGTAACAAAACAAAAATTCGTGCTAGGTAAGTTGTTCAAAAGCAGCGTATGTATTATTTTAAATTATCATATATATTTTCCCTAAAAACCGTATGTCCGTCCACCGGTCCATCGGACACCAGCCAAGCGGTCATTCGTCCACCTGTCCACCCGTCCACTCAACTATCCATTCTCACAAACATTGCAAACAGAAAAGCATTTGTTATATTAGTAGAAACTACGATGTAGTTGTCAAAATAACTGTCATAACTCACCAATAAGCTTCCATCTCTCGACCCTAGTCGCCAAGTTCATCTTCTCAGTCCAGACATGAAGCACCCGGTCCAGGACCTTGGCTGGATCAGAGTCATATTCAGCTAGGCCAGCAGAGGCCTCCTCTACGGCCTTGTAGAACAGGTCCGTTGACAGAAGAATGACTCGGGAGAGAAGACAGAGCTGCACTGAGAGCACTACTGGGAGATCATCGCCTTCTAGAAGACAGCTGAAAAGAGAAGAAATCATATATCTTTATAAATATTTAATATCTTTTTTATGTCATAAGCAGGTAATCAAGAAGACGGATGAGCTGATCGTAAGTAATCACTGCTTTCAAAGAAGGAAGTAATAGCCCGCGCGCGGGGGGAACATACAGAAAAAATAAAAGAAAACGGAAAAAGGGAAAGATTGCTCTTTCCCTTTTTCCGTTTTCCGTCTAAAGTAAGTAAGAAAGGGAAGGAATAAGTAAGCTGAAGCAATTGGAATTAATAACTCCTATAACTAATAGCCATATAAGGAGATAATAAACTTGATTATACAATGATCAAAGGACACGCGTGTCATAAGACTTTTTTTGACACACTTGCTAGTGATATGGGTTTAATAGCCCGTGTTTCCATAAATTTACACGCCTGCTTCTTACTTCTATAACATAACCCAACCAAGTTAAATCCGTACAGTAATGCAAATTATGTGATACTTACTGTATAACCCTAATCAGTATAGGCCATATGACCTTGACACCAAGGAAAGTGTTTCTTTCAGGGAACGTAACTGAGATACAGATCTCCGCCATCTTGAGAACAGTGATGACACCCTCCGTCCTCATGTCAGCTAGCATGTCCTCTAGAAGGGCCATACAGCGCCCTCCGGGACCCAAGAAGAATTCCTCAGGACACAGGAGAGCATACGCTTGCATTATATACACCACTATTCGAAGATGTTCTGTTGATTGTTCTGGAAAATAATTCAACATATTATATAATAACAGTAATAAAGATTTAACAGATTTTAATCGGTATTTATTCATGGATTAATTGATAGTTGAACTTGCATTCAAGTCGATTTAAAATTCATAAGGAAAATGTTCCTGAAAAAACATTCCTGAAAAAATGTAACTGTTGCCCACAAAGTATATACCCCATGGCGCTGCATGTCAATTCTTTATTAATAGCAAATTTGCAATAAATGGTGGAATGTATAAGTAGATACGAATCCATTCAGATCCATTCATATCCATTCAGATAAACGGCATACAAATTAATTATACCTCGTTTTTTTCATCCGTAAAAATATTGTAAACACTTTTTTGTTTTTCATGTTTTTTCATTATTCTTACAAAACTCGCGTATTATGCCATTGAAAATATTACTGCCCAATGTATTATGTATGTATATCAGTATGTCAAACATGTAATGTAACGGGTTTTCCAAAACGGTGACATTATCGTCCACTGGTTTATTTACAAGTTTTCTCAGTGTGAAGTATACTTGTCACCTAGTATGGGATAGAGGTTGGTGGCGAGCCGCAGTAGCTGGTGGTCGGCGGCGCGCTCGGCCTCGAGCACGGCGTGCCACAGGTCCAGCGCGTCTTCCAACAGGTACACGTGCGCCGGCTCGCCCGCGCGCGTTGCCTCCTCCACCACGCCGAGCACCCACCCGCGTACGTTCGACGTGCACTCGCCCAGCGCCTACACACATAGTACATACTGTCATTTCTAAACAAACTTTCTATAAAAAATGCAATAAAAGATTTTTTTAAACGTTTCAAACGTTTTAAAGTAAGTATAGAAACTTTGCGAAATGCGAAAAAAGTGTTTGTAATTTATTTTATATTGATGCCAAAATAGATAAATAAAATGTTTTTTTATATGTTAATGCTTGACATAGATCCCATCTGATGGTAAGTGACAATGATGTCTAAGTTGTTGAGAGCACTAAGTTAGTAAATGTCTATTCACTCTTCTCAAGACTCATAAGTAAGCGAGAACACCAGGCAGGTTATTCCATTCCTTAGCTGTACGCATAAAGAAAGACGTCGAGAACCGTGACGTAAATAATCACGATCAATATTGGCTCGCTTGCTTTACCCTACATCTTCAGTCCTTGCCTGTCAGTCGCTGGCTGACTCGCGGGGCAGTTCCCGCTTGGCGGCGCTAGGCGGCGTTATCCACACAGGCGAGCCGACAAATACCAATTTCGCTAATTACCTATATTTCGATTCTACTTAAATAGCACTAAAATTACCTTATTGTTATGTTTTGTATCTGTAATTTTTTTGACAATTATTATAATATAAATATTTTGTAATTAAGATCTTTGTAAGTAATATAATGAAATTATTTCTTTTTTGTACGAGCCCTTGATCTCTATGTATATTAGTAGGAAAGTAAATGATACGATTAATTGGAGAACTGACTGTATCAATAAAGAAAAATAAACTATTTAGAGGTAATGAATGACGTGAAATTATAGTGAGTGAGCACGCGCCGCCCTTGCTGGGTAAGTGCGAATTGAGTAAAAATATGAAAATAATAATTAATTGATTTGTGTCGCGCGTGACGTGTAAGCGCTGACCCCAGCAGATGGACGGTTGCACCGTACATTAATGTTATTTAATGTGATTGATTAATCCATTTTAATTAACTGTAAATAAATACATGTTACAAAAAAACCCAAAATAGAGACGCAATCATTACCTTAACAAGATGTACAAGCGCAGCGAGGGCGGCCGCCCGCAGCATATGCTGTGCGTGCGCGCGCTGCCACAGCTGCGGCAGGTGCGCGAACAACGCCGCCGCGCCGCCCGCGCGCGCCACCGCACCGCCAGCGCGCTCCATCACGTACGATATCACGTGCAACACGTGGATCTTAGTGTCACACTCCTCTGACTCCACCTGACGTTGAACAATAGGCCAAATAAGTCAAATAACAGATTTTATGAGAAGAGCAGGCAAACGAGGCCACGCTTTTATACGAAAAGCAATAAGTCGTAAGTCCTACGAATTACTATGAAGAGTTACGTCCTTACTGTTTTTCATCGTCGATACAACAGGGATTTGATCAAATCTCTATTTTAATGGCCGGACGGAGGAATCGAGACGGTGATAACTTACCCTAATGTAGCCAGTCTTTTTTATCATGTAGTCAGTCCTTTTCCAGCTGTTCCCGTTATAAAATAACTCACCAGCAGGTCACAGAGTGCAGCGAGAGCATGCGGCACGTACGGCGCAAACTGATCGACGTCGAACTCGAAGTCATCAATTGTACTGCGCAGCGCTTCAGCCGCCGCTAGCTTCACTGCTGCGTCCTCGTCCGCGGCCGACAGCGCCTCCAGTAGAGCAGAATATATAGCCGGACGAAGAGATTGAGATGCGCGCACGCCACTCCATTGCCCTTATGACAATATAAGTTGATTAGAGCGGTGATGGCCTGGTGGTTAAGAATCCGGCCTCCTACTCAGGGGTTCGGGATCGAATCCTACGCGCACACTTCTGACTTTTCGGAGTTATGTGCGTTTTAATCATTTAAATGTCACTCGCTATAACGGTGAAGGAAAACATCGT
>DWJZ01004623.1:0-15107 GCA_018249125.1 Asbolis capucinus
AAATGAAATAAATCATTGTACAGAATTCATACAATATATACATATTGATATAGTCTGATGAAAAAAATATCTAAAAATAGTACAAGAGTACAAATACTAAAATAGTAACATATAGGCCCCGGAGAAAAACATAGTAATGTGTACATACATATGTATATACATATATGTGGAAACATTGGAGTGCTGAAACCAACGATGGTTATATTGGGTATGTTGATATGGAAGGAACGCTCCCGGGAACGAAAGTAATTTACGTATACCACTCGAGATAAAGATGTTGCAAGATATTTTCTGAGAAAGTATTAAACCGAGTGTCGGATAGGCTAAATATGCTTTATAAAAGATTTCGTGTAATGGGCCCCGGGGATTCTTTTACTGAAACATACATTTATTTAACAACAATTGACATGGAATGTTAATGGATTTATTCAAACAATATGGTTTGTTATTTTAACCTTAAAATAACAATAGAATTGGCTATATAAATATTAAAATTTACAATTTAAAATAACCTTAATTTATAACTTAATTGACCTTGAAGTGCTTATAGCTGGATGAATGTTTTGATCGCAAGAGATAGGCCGAGTTAAGCAACAGTAAGGGTCGGGTACAGCATAAGTGGTCTTAGAAAAAATGACTGAGCCCTTTAGTGTCCCGGAGGGCACGTACACTCGACGGATTTATAGTTATCACTAAATGAGGGTCGTTAAACCATGTTCGTGGGGCGGTTTATATAAAGACTTGCTCTGACAGTAACACGCTCCACTCCACTATTTCACACTGGAGCGTGCTGCTGCATGCTCTAGGGCTCCTCAGCTGTGAGGAGAGAATATTTGGGACAACTCACACACGACCACCGGCTGTTTTACTTATACTGATCAGACATAATATACATATATGTGTGTGTTGCATCATAATGGGTCGAGACTAATACGTCCGACCAATTCAGTTACCATGCGGCGGTTACCATATCGCCCACCGAATCGATCGTCAACCACAATTATTTTCCAACATCGATCAGAACGGAATATTATCGATTAATGTAATTAGTACAAGACTATGACAAGCCCGACATGTCAATTGAATGAGTGTACAGAAAAGTGATTATTGTGAATATATTTATTTATATATTGAGATATGTAACTACTTGTCGATACAAATCGATATGTATCTCACGATAGTTGTCACTTGATTCAAATTAAAAATTAATTTATTCATATTAGTATTTGCTACATCATTTTAAACGTTGTTTTTAAGGAGAAGACACGGGAAATGGAAACTTTGCTGCATACGAGTATATTATATCTATATACAGCCAAAGTATTTGACACAATTGAACTATAAATATTATTCATTTTAAAATCGCTATTTTGAAGTGTTACTTTAAAATTATATCTTTTGTAAGGAATGTATAAGAAAAACGTCTTGCTTCTTTGTATCTTACTATGCGAGTGCATAATGGTAGAAAAAGAAATCTAAACTCATAGTGTGTGATAAGAAAGCTAATCATATCATTATAATAAAAAATAATTTAACTTGGGGTGTAGAAAAGAGAGAAAGTGTGTTTCAGAAAGATTTTTTAAAATATTTTATACGAATATATCTATCTATATGTTATGCTACTTAAAATAAACTTTTTTTATTGTACTGCTGTATCGTGAGATAATATATCGACAAGTACCTGCTTAGATATTAATATTTATTTTGCTGGAACAGTCACGATTTATCTGAAATTATATAATACAACTATTACTGTACGTAATTGATTTTAAAAATATTGTCCTTTGCAGGTATTTTCAGAATTGGTCAGAATAAATTCGGTTACTTTATGACAACATCAGCTTCTAGTACTTCACCATTAATAATGTATGTTAGTTACAACTATTGCAGGTTTTTAAGATAATTTACTGCAAGCTTTTGGCGATATGGAAGTGTAAGCAAATACCTATTTGCTTACCTTTGAAAAGATTCACCGGACTAGTTATTGGCCGACAAAAAATTCCAAAGGCTACCTACATATATGCACCGGATATTTACGAGTGGTTTTTAGTCGGTACAAATTTCACAAAACCCATTTTGGGTATGTTAAAGATTTCCCCCTCAGAAATAAAGGTAATTGTTCACTAGCTGCAGTTTAATAACAGAGATACTATCAGATAGATTCTGTGGTCTTACCAAGGATAGTGTTGAAGGGTCATATATGAAGGGTTATTTTTATTAGCATAAAAATCCATAAGATAGATATTTTTATGAACGACAGTCAAGCTTTTATTATATAATTTCAGATTAACGATTGATATTTTATAAGAAAAACGTTAGTAATAACCTGCTAAGTACAATAGTATTTGTAGAATGAAGCACAATTTATGTTTTCTCGCACAAACAGACACGGTTCCCGTTCTGGGAAGGGGTACCGCGAGTACTAGATTTTATTCGTTATAATCCGGAGGTACATCGAAGGATATATTGATGAGTTAATTAAAAGGTGAATTGTTTTAATATCTTTTTAATGTTGCTGTTCAGAAATTATATCGAGCAAGGTATGAATGAGGTCTTTCATTAAATTAGTGCGCTACTACTACTTAAAACTATTTTATCTAGCGATAATCTAGCGCTAAATTATTTATAATACAAAATAAACTTATCTCTCTTTACCGTCGAGTGACTTAACACAATTTAGATAATTGACAACTACAAATATTTTTTGCTACAAATAAATTATTAACTAAATAAAACTTCATTATTATTGGAAAATGATTTGCCACTTAGAGTGCGTCGTATTTTATAATGCTACAGCTGCGATAAATATTGACGTATCGTTCGATATACCGCGTATGCGTTGTAATGTATCGTTCGATATACGAAGCGTTGTGATGTATCATTCGATGTACCTACACAGAATAGATATTCTGTATGTTTGTATTTGACTGTGTGACTGTTTAGTGTAGCATAATACTGGAATATCTTATGTAAGTAAGTTTAGGTCAATTTTCGCGACAAATTCTCCCGAAATTCAATTAATTAGTAGATTTATCAGAGCAGCCGTAATTCTTATTGTTAGTTTGATAGATAGGCGTGTGTTTTTATTTATATTGTTAGCCCAAACATCTACATATATAATAATTATTGTTATACACATATTCATTTATTTATATAACTGCATTTTTGTTCAATTAAATTGAATTTGAATTTTGAATCGCACGACTTAGAATTAATGTAGATTTTATGTTATATCAACACTTGACTTTAACGAAGCATATTATTTTATATATATTTTTTATTGATAATACTGAGGCGTGCAATATAATAAAACACACGCTGAAAATTATATTATTACGCTATGCCTATATAATTCTAAGAATTACTTGATACAAATTTCAATTGTATTATTATATTGATTATATTATATTATATTTGTAACGTGTTGTATATACAGCAATAAGCAACCTATATCGCAGACATATCACTAACTTTAAGATTATACAAGTTTTTTGCTAATTATACTGACGTCATTTATATCTGTATAAGTAATTATTATACAATGATAGCTATGTAATTTATATCAATATTTTGTATAATCGGTGTCGTATATACTTCCAGTCAATATTTTAATTGCAATACTTAGTCTGATCATATTTTTAGAATAATGTTTATATTTTATTATGTACTAAAACATTTCTTTCTGTGATGACGATTCGAGTACTTTTAAGTCAATTAGACTATCACATATCGGAGGAATAATATATTGACTGCCATGGGGGTACTTGTAATTGGTATTGCATTCTCATTTAAATTCTTATTCAACCAAAACATTTATCTTGTATAATTCTTCTTCAATCAAAATAATTGTGTTTCATAATTATTCCTCAATGAAAATAATTATCTTGTATAATTCTTCTTCAATCAAATTAATTGTGTTGTATAATTATTCCTCAATGAAAATAATTATATTGTATAATTCTTCTTCAATGAAAAGAATTGTGGTGTATAGTTGTTTATTAATCAGAATAATTATCTTATTATTTGAATAGTGTTTATTGTTACAAATATCTTCAAACATTTTTAAATATAAAATGTCTCTTAAGCTATTTATAATTGTCACATATTCCCGTTATTTCCCCTTATTAATTTAACATAACATTGTATATTATTCACTCTATGTATACTATATTCCATGACCTTGACATACTGTATTCGTTCAATTGTTTTATACATATCAGATTCATATCAAATGGAAAGTACCAATTCGATGAATATGAATAAAATCTGCAGCAATATATGTATATGTAGCAAGTTGTGAAATGTCATAGTGGTTTTATTTGTGTGTGCGAATACAGCGTGACAATGTAACATAATCATTTGTCTGTATGTCAGTAGTTTGTATTTAGGTTAGATATATACGTATTCCTTGTTTTATTTTCTATTGGAAATGTGACTGCAAACATCGGGCTCTACAATTGTTGTATGTGTATGAAAAATGGATTTAAAATATCTAGTATAAAGAGTTTAACGGAATTTAACATAAATAACATTTCTTACGAACATTATAACACAACATATTCTTTACATATTATACTTCGAAACTTTTGTTTTGAAGATAATTTGTGATTTGAACAACCTTAACAGTAATCGTATGTCATATCGTTTTCCAGATCGGATATTTTCTAATTTTAAGAAGTTTATTCTCCGTCGAAAATTGTTTTTATTTCACTTACTTTACTTACAAGATTTATGTTGTCTTATGACGATATGTACGTATGATATAGGAGTCTTCAAGAGAAGAGTGAATAGGCATTTACTAAGTAAGTGCGCCCAGCATCTTGGACGTCATGGTGGTATCGATGTCAAGCAATAACATATTCTAAGTAAAAACATGTAGGCTTCACAAATATAAAATATATTTCGTAGGCGTTGAACGTATTTACTTAAACACGAGGCCACATACTTGTATTTCTTCTAATTCACGAACGTCAACATATACATACATATGTATCGGTGCAGTTGATCGAGCCAAATGTTTGTAGCGTACATGCACCCAGTGGTAGGTCAGTACCCGTCCGTTAGCTCTGTAGCTATACCTATATCTCTATATTATAACTCTATCGGCAACATATCACTCTACTCATTTCAACATTTATCTTTTTCTCTCTTAAATATTTTTCATTTACTTACATTACTAATACTGTCCAGTATATTTATTTTAAGGGATTTAAATAAAACTTAAATTTATTTTATATTGTCATTAAATTTGGTCTTATTCAGACAAAACTTAAGATATTTATATATTTAGGATCTCTTATCGAGCAGCGACACAAGTATTTGATTGAAAATATATAATTGTATTGATTGCAGGCTGTCATTTAATATGATTTAACCTGCAGTGTCAGGTGTCAATTTGCATATTTTTTGTATTATAATTCCTTGTTAGAGGATATATATAATCAAGATATTACATTAATTTAATGTTATTTGACAAGTCATTCAATTAATGTAATTCATATTAACACCATAGCTGCTGCGCTTGTAAATATATATTACATTTAGATTATAATATATTGAAATAACTTTATAATTACTCTATTTGTTTAGGGTTAGCAAGTTCAAGAGCAATGATTTTCTCATTCTCATTCATATTAATGATATTCATATCAAGTCACATATGAAAAAATATCAATTCAAACGAAAAATTTAGTGTTTTTAAAATTTTAGTAAGAACAAATATCGAGCCATGAGCTGACAAATGGACTTACGACATTAATTATACGGTTCATTCAAATGTTAGTAATAATCTATTAGATATTTTTATTTATTTCAAGAACCTAGTGACCGGTAAAAATATATTGCTTCTTTCAGTCAAATAGGTTTCCTTTGCTAATTTTTGGGTTGCAACAGACAGCGATAAAAGATTTCTGTTGGTGAATTTTGGTTTTAGTCTACTATTGATACTCATTACATAATTTGTATTTAGTGTACTTGGTATGTGTAGGTTTAATAAAAGTTTGTACATATAGCTGCCGAAGCCACACAAAACGAGTGATAGATTAGCGAGAAATTAATATTAATAAATTGAATTAAACGTTCTGCCTCCTTCTCTGCATTCTCAATAACAGAGAGATGCTTCTTCTCTTACTACATATATTGAAATGCTATCCTCTGCAGGTTACACTTAAATGTAGTTTTTGTAAATTGTAAAGTTACAAATGTGAATTTTAAGACATGACATCGTTAAAGTGATAGTCGACCATTGTTGTTAAGCTTGTAGCTGGCTATGATCATTTATAAGCTTGAAGCGTTATCAATTTTAATCTTTTGTGTACAAATGGTATCAGGAAGTAGGCTTCCGGCGCGTCGGATGGATGGATGGCAGCGAGAGTATGTGTGGGTCACAATGACAGTGTACATACAGCACTAGTGTTATAGAAAGCTTGAGAAGCAAATTTCGCTGATAGATGATATCATCATATAAATGTTGTATAATTGATTCATTTATCGTAATTACAAATTATCAGAATTTTAATAATTACCAATTTAATCAATTAGTAACCTAAGATATTGTTAAATACTCTAAATTATAAATAGGTAGGTATCGTGTTAAAATTTATCCATTTTGCTTGTATATTACGTTTAAAAAATGTGTATTTAGAGTATTTTATTTGCACGCATCCGCGGTAATGCGTCATTAGTTCGTTATGTAGTGCAAGCATTTTATTGATAAATGTAGTGATCTAAATAAATCATTTATTAATATAAAGTTAAATAAAAATACCTCATTCGATATAAATTTGTTAGTACTGTGCATAGCCTTAACTAATTAGGTATTTGTTTTGATTACGTAAATAACATTAGTGTGACGGGTCGTTGGTTACATTGTTGAAATTTTGAATTTAATATAATTATGTAAGAAAAATATTTTTTCTAGAAGAAGAATATTTTTTGTTCCAACGACTCTTAAATATTATAGTTGTCGCTCGAATTATTCGAAATACCGAATCTCGAATTCGAACGACATGTCAGTTTAGTGAAGTTACTTTGCATTAAACAATATATCAATTAATCCGTTGCACTAAATAAGATATCGTACTTATTATGTTGCATGAATAAGTATAAAAATATTAATAAATTTATAATTATAATTATCTAAATTCGCAGCAAATTCAGATTGAAATCTCTAAAATAATTGAATAATTATTGAAGTATTATCGGTTAAATGAATGAGGAAATTGGGGAGCGATTGATCCCACTAACCACGCGTGGGGGATTTGTTAATGTTGAGGTAAGTTGATCTCAGTAGTGTTACATGTTACAGCACATTGTGTCACTAATATGGTTTGTATATATCATACAAATTTAATTATAAAATAAGTAACGTGAGGTTAATGTAATTCACTTTTATTAATAAAATATTAGAATATTGTTATCTGTATAACTGTACATCGAGATGGTTGGTTCGTCTTAACAGTTTACAAATATTACAAAAATCAGTATAACATGGTTAAATTGAACTTATTTTATTTTTAAATTTCACTAATCCTTACATCTCTTAAATACATATAATCGTAATATAAGACACTGCGTTAGGATATATATTTAATCACAGAGTTAACACATTAATGTAAATCATTTTAACGATAAGCAAATGATTAATAGCAATTTTAATCATCATACATTCCATAATATATTTATATCTATATAAACGCCTCATCTGTAGATTAGAATAGCGGATATGCTCGTACGGTGTGCAGTACCAGTGATGTAAGAATCTATACACGTAGAACTGTTATTATTGTCTATAGTCTAGTTCGAAGTCTAACTCCGGATCACCGGCTAACATAGCTCATGTCGACTGTCTTTGAGCCTGGATTATAAACTCTAACACCCGGTTTTTAAATACATAATGGCTCGAACGGTATGATGAGCTATGTTGTTGCGTACAGTTTAAATGTTATCGTAGGTTTTTTGATATGTAAGGACTGGCGTTGATGTTGAAAACTATCCTAAAATAATAAAATGAACGTAGTTAAATATTACGTATTTATGCTTTTATAAAATCGTTATCTTAAAATACGTTAATTTCATTAATTAACAACTTAAAAGTCATTAATTTAAAGTTAAGAATAACATTAAGTAAAATAAGAAAGCAAAGGACATCGAAGATAATATTTTAGGATACTTTTCCACAATAAAACAAAACTAT
The DNA here is from genome assembly GCA_018249125.1 of Asbolis capucinus. Lineage (NCBI taxonomy): Eukaryota > Metazoa > Arthropoda > Insecta > Lepidoptera > Hesperiidae > Asbolis > Asbolis capucinus. The sequence goes on from DWJZ01004623.1 coordinate 8,195, forward strand.
ATTACAATTTATATATATTTACGCAGTATTATACTAATGAAGGAGTATAACAACACATTACAGCGTGATATATATAAAATATAATGTGGTCGTCCAGTGGTAGTTACGAGTATATTAATTAATGTCATAACCGAACATGTTCTACTAGATGTATTAATGTGACGTGCTCGACCTTTATCCAGTGATCGAATAAACTTGTTACACTAATATTAACATCTTTTATTTGTTCCGGAACCCCGTGTCACATCTGAGTCGCATTCCATCCGGTTGGTTGGATACCGCACTCGTCGATGTGTGACAAACGGTAACCATTCCCATTTGTCACACTGGTGTCTGTTTGGTTCTACTTCGACCACAATCAGGCATAGTTCTTTATAAAGAACTTCAAAAAGATTCTTAACTCGACCGTATAAATATTTTTTGTTTGTTTCTGGATGATTTCGACGTTTATAAACCGATTTTGATATTTTTTTTAATGGAAGAGGAATCTCAACAGCTTACAGTGGCTACCTTCATATAATTTGAAGTCGGTTTTTCTTTAAATTACTTATTATCTTCAAAACCTATTAGACAGTATTCTATACGAAATTACAATGTCAAGGCTGATACGTATAGTATTTAAGGAGTCCCTCTCTATTTAATGCACTTAATTAACTTGTAATGGTTGTTGATATTTATGTACTTAATACAAATAACAGAAAACCACCACAGTGTACTCTTCAATAATAACTAGGTACAGAACAATAAAGACTAGGTATACATACTCAATGAGTATATATTGGAAATTTTACTTTTTGTCACACATTGGGATGTGAGTCCAAATAACCGTGACTAATTGTAATGTAGTTAGAGCTGAACAGTAAACTATGTATTTTACTGTGTGTCACACATCGGAGAGAGAGGTTAGGTAGGCTTCTGACAAAGGACCTTACCACTGAAGATACGTACTAAATATATTCCAATTAATAAGGTTACAGTAATGTCGTTATTTACGTCAAAACTGCGGCAAGGGCTTGTTAAGGTAATTGCGCCGGCAGAGGTCGTTAGCGACATCATTCAAATATAAACTTTGACCTGGTAATTTAAAGTTCAATACGATTCGTACTGAATTTGGTAGACACGAGGGAAAATTTATTGAACGAAATTGAACTTTATGTGCAGGGGCTAAGGTCGGTATTGCCTTATTGAAGCCTCGAGGGTGGTTACGGCAGCAAACTCGTTTTCTGTAGTAATTAGTCAAATGAAAGGGGGCAACGTGTCCACTTGTAACTTGAATGTGAAAACGAAATGTTTGATATTTTTTCCAATGTTTGCCGCACTGCATCCCCTGCATTAATCATATTATTATCTGTATTAATCATATTGAAATTTAGATTATCTATGTACTTTAGAAACTCGATTATCGGCACGGATTCTTGATTTTCCGGACTATTGAACCACGATAAAATAACTATACGGCTTCTAGTCGAACCCACCCAGTATTCAGTCTAATCTACTTTTTAATAATAACATTCAATTATAACTTATGTTGAACAACTTATAATATATGCAAAACTGCATTTTGTACCTGGATTTTCGATTATCTAAAAGACAAATACAAAAATTTCTCCGGTCAGGCGAGTCTACTGTACGAGATTATAATTTTTAATAGATTTATAAACGTCAAAATTAAAATCTACCGGTGTTTCGGAAAGGCTAAGATAATTACATAAGAGTATCCAATATTTTCAATCTATCACAGTTTCTTAATAACAAAGAAGCGGCGAAAGAAATTTTTAAACAGACGAGTTTATCCGACAGGCGTTGTTTTACAAAATCTGTTTAACTGCTTCAGATATTTCCCACATTCAATTCATAGGTAACATAGATATATAAATCACATTGAAAATATCGTCTGTGGCAGATTAAGTATGTCACTAATATAATTTAGCGGAACACTAAGTGGTCCACATCAGGTACTCCAGATTTTATCTTGCAAGTTGAAGAATTATCACATTCAGTTTGGCAGCAGATATAACAGAGAAGGTTATAAACTCAGCAGTGGCAGTCTACCAGTTTGACAGTTGGTCCAGGGTTCAAATACTGCGCATGAAGAGAAGGAGCAAGTTTATTTAATACAGAAACTGAAAGTCATACAAACTTATACATTTATTTCAGGTAGGTATTAGTATACTCTTATGTTACATTTTGGAATCTACCACGTAAAGGAAAGGGTATAAAAAGGAGAAGAAACAACGAAAGAAACTCCTCAGCACGTCTATTCAAAGATACATACATTAATTTATTATATTTATTTATAAAAATAAGCATTGAGTATAATATTTTAAAATATTAGTATTAATTATTGTACAGCTTCAATATATTTTTAAGAATATAGTAATGTCAATAGTTATAGTATTGCTGAGGAGTTTCTTCCGCCGTTTCTTCTCTTCTTTATTATGGCACCTTTTCGAAACGGTGGAAGATTCCAGAAAATTACGTTCATAAGTGTTTTGAAAATACCTACAGGAATAAATGATTTTTGATTTTTGAGAAAAAAAAAATCTATCTTGATTCCCTTGCAAGCGCCATTAACATAAAATAATTAAAAGGATATACTCGTAATAGACTTCTTGTATCAATATATTGACTGTCAGGTTTATCTTTACACCACATTATTGCATACACCGGGATCAGATAATATCTTTCAAAATATATTTCTGCTGAGAGTCAATAGTAGCAGTGACATGATCAAAAACACATTGAGGAATGACACATTTACTAATACATCTTTATTTTATATTAAAATATACAACTTTGTAATTACATATATTATCTGTCTGAATTACAAGTTAATTATCATTTGTAGGAAAACCGCAATCTTGAGAGTTCCCTGTGGAGTTCTCAAAGCTGTGTGAATTCTATTAATCCGTGGTGTGAGAGGACATCGAGCCCAGAATTAGGACAGCTAAGAGTTTTAATGACAACATAGCTATAAATGTTTGTGGATCGTCTTGTGTTAGAATCTCACTTAACGATTTTACTGGCACATGTCTTCAAAACTCCCAGATTTTCGGTACCTTTTTCCTCGAAAACACCATGAGATATTTACAAAGAAAAAAGAGAGAAAACAGAATTAATTGGCTTAAAATTCAGTACACACACAACACAAAACAAAAATAAAATATATATAATTTACGAGTAATACTACTAACTACTAAACGAAGTCTACTAAACCGTACTTGGCCTGTTTGACCACAACCTATACGCACTGTGAGAGGACCTGAGCCCAGCAGTGGGCATGGCAACCGTTTGTTAACCCTTCACGTCACCTTCACTGACCACAAGCAGACCACATCGTAAAAATCATTACAGGATTTAAAATTAATACTGAGCTACATTTAAGTCAGCATTGAGTTCCTAATAGAGGTTAGTTTAGAGTTAGTTGAACCTGATATAACAACAGACTGTGGTCTAACACGACCCTTCACAGAACGTTCAAACTGTTGTGGTTCATTTAATTGTAGTTGAACAAGGTCTCGTCTGCTTTACTTTGTCCGGTAAACTAACGGCGCGGCGGTCGCTCCACTACGAGTAGCTCAGTGACTGGCTGTTTGTTAACTTGCTTTAAATTAATCACTTGTATATTAAACTGAACGGGGTGGAGATTTAAATAGTTAATTAGTATCTAACATGTCGTAAAATATACAAATATATATATATATATAAATACATATACATTTTTCGATAAAAAATAATATATTTTTTGAATAAAATATGCTTTTAAATTAATAAATTTTTTTAATTGAAATAATGTCAAATGATCATCGGCATTAATGTTCGTGTTAATTAACACGTTAAAAGAATAAGTCGATTTTGTAATTATAAGTAAGTTTGAACTGTATGTGTGTTAACGAAACTTACACATGTGCACTACCCCAAACATCTTACAGAGTTACCTGGAATTCCTTGTAATTTAAGCGTGGGAATCCAGCACTAAATAAGAGCTGGACCTCGATCAAGTACAGACAGACGATCTATATCTCCAGGTGGAGATGTTGAGGCTGCAGGTGCTAACCCTCGCCTCATTACGTATGATTTAGGGGTCGATAATGCCCTTGTTGTATCCCGAGCATTACACGATTGTTTTGACTGCTTAAGCCAAAAATTGTTCTTCGGTGCTCATGGTTCATGTAACTGAAAATAAAATGTGTTATAATGTTTATGATATATTCTATATTATATACCAGATATATATTATAACATTTTACTAATTATATAGACATTTTTTTAACATAACGTATGAGTCGAGGATTAAAATCAAAATTTAACATCCTATGTACTAGTTTGTGCGGAAGGATCGATGGCTGTTTCTTGCTCTTTCACGCAAAAACTACTAAACGTATTTGAATTTTATTTGGCACAGAAATAGATTACATTTTCGAATAACACATAAGCAACACAATCATGAACAAAGCCAGGGGTGGAAAATAGTATTATATAATACTTTTTAATCACAGGCGAGAGCATTAACTGGCGCACTCAGGATAGGTAATTATTACATAGATTTAATTACAGCGTTGCCCGTTTTAAAACATAAAATAAATTACAGTCTTTTTAATGCTAAAAATAAAGTGATAAATATGAGTAATTCACGGAAAAATAAATTAAAGTACTTGCATCAGGATTACGAGGGAGAAAGGGAGTGAACAGCCTGTACAAACAAAATAAAGAATCCTATCACAAAAATAGAAAACTCTAATAATATAGAGAATGGTTCTAATGAATCAACTCAAATACTACTGCACCGATTTTGATGCGTTTTAGCAATATAAATAATGGAATCGTATTAGTAACAAACACATTGATTTTAAACTTTGACTATCGTGGACAGTAAATATTTTTTTAACTTTTTAACGTGTTAGTTACAGTTATAATTATTTAAGACGGTGGTAGCCGGTCAGACTGGCTTCACAAAAACATAATGTGCCTTAACAGCTATATTTAACTGCTATATTAATTAACTTAACAGCTATATTTGTTAATAGCTTTCTTTCGCGTGTACGGACACGATCGAGAGGGTGACTTAGCTAAGCGCGTGACTGCGGGAGGCCTAGGGAAGGGGGGAGGGAGGCGGTGTGGAGGGGGATGTTGCTCGCACGACCATGAAAATTTAACAAGCCCCGGACGCCTCGTAAAATATTTAAACCTTTCAGACGGAATAAGTGGGCAGTCGGGCTGGGGAGCACCGCTACACATGACTCTAAACTTAGCTCGCGTGGATCGAGCACTTTATTATTATACAGGTACTTGGTAGTTGTGTTGCTCAGCATCAGCTCGTCAACCATGTGCCCGACCGATATCATATTGGTACCAAAACTTTTTGCAGATAATTTTGAACAAAGTTGGTGAAGCATTAGTGCTGTACCGAATACAATTTATGAGTCAGTAATGGACAAACAAACAAACTCAAAAACAAATATTGATTTTTATATATTTAGACAAACCAATACCACCAATGCTAGGGTGTAAATATAGTGACGTCGTACTGTATGCACACCACATGGGTCATTCTTTTTCACTCACACTAGTAAAGGATTTTATTAAGTATTTGCTTACACACATAAAATATATATTTGAGGCGTTTTTAACCTAATCGATATGTATTTTTTATGCCAGTTATAAAATTTGTTATCAAAGTTGATCATAGATATTTAAAAAATACATATATTTTATAATACTATAATAACAATAAAATATCTCAAAAATAGTTCACAATATATATGTTACGGAATTCACCTATTTCATCGTTATATAAAAGTACCGTTATATATTGTTAGATAGGCCTTCGGGTTTGTTAAAATGTTTCAACACTTGGGTTGGTCACTAACCTCTCCACCAATCATCACTGGAGCAGCGTGGTGGGGTATGCTCTAGTCTTCTCAGTCATGACGAGAGACCCACGCTCAACTATGGGCTATTCATAGTAAAAGTCAAAACAGACCAAAAACGTCTACGTTGACTTACAATCGATATTTTTACTCGGTCCCCTCAGGTGCGAACGTAGCGCTCACGTAGCGCCTCTACGTGCTACGCGCTACGAGAGCGCTACGCGCTTGGACGGTAATTCATTTGACTAACTACTTTCAGTATGTAGAGAGAAAAATAGTTAAAAAGATTACTTCATAAAATTTGAAAACAAATTATTATGTTTTTACTCTTATGTTGTGAACAAGAAAACAGACTGTATAAACATACAATATTAAATTATTAGTTTCTAGTACATTTAATACACTACATATTAAACGTGCATATGTATATCCTTTCATACTGTAATCCTGTTAGTATCATAAATATGATAGATTGTGATGATGTTTGAATGTTTGTCTGTCTTTCACGTGGTAACCGTTGAACGGATTAAGAGAAACTTGGCACACGGATAGACCACATCCAAGAAATGAACATGGGATAAATTCTATCCCAATTGTAGGCTTTCCTGGGATGAAGTGCACGTTGACATATTTGGACCATTGAATTTCCCTCACGCACTAACCGTTGAACGAATTATAATGAAACTTGGCATACATATAGATTACAGTCTGAGATAACACATTATCAACATACATACAACGCAGGCGAAGCCGCGAGCAGACTCTATTTTAAGAGCTTTTATTTAACTTGCAGTGTATATTTGTATATTATATGTTAGTATATTTGTATACCTATTTGTTACTGGTCGAATTTTGCAAGGTTAATTTTCATCCTGATGACAATGCATTTTTATGAAAAACATTGGCTCTAGTTAATACAGTAATGAAATTTAATTCGTTTCTTTGTATTATGTATCTATAATTAAAACTTGCGTTTTTAAATATTATTAATAAACCTTGTTCCTAACTGTAGACACCAACGGCAACGATAATTACACGAGTAT
>DWJZ01004624.1:0-15105 GCA_018249125.1 Asbolis capucinus
TATAGGGGCCATAAAGATTTTAGTAAAGTTAAAGGTGGGGCACGGCACAAAAAAGTTTGGGAAACACTTATTGACATTATTTAGTACAATGGGCGCAAGAAGGTTGCACGTAGGTTCATTGTTTTTTATGTCTGCCAAATAGAAATTATAATATGTTCATTTCCTGGTTATGGTCTATCTGTGTTAAGTTTCATCTTAAGCCGGTCAACGGTTAACGCTTGAAGGAAATCCAAACATCCTCACAGACAATCACATTCGTAATATTAATAGAATTAGTATCCACTGCGGAATTGGATGAAATTACATCCATAATTCAATCTGACAAGGTCGCTAATAAAAGTAAATGTTACTCTAAACATTTGACACTGTACTTGATACAACGTTCTTTTATTTAACCTTGAACAAATAAAATCGATACTATATCAATACAAATCTTGAAATGTACCGAATTATCGCATAAGGACACAGTTGTGATCATAACGTTGTTGGAAAGAGTCGCGTGATGCTTTTTCCACTTATTTTTCTCGTGATCCTCTCTAACGATGCCAATGCCAAGAAGATACTTGGTCTATTCCCTCATACAGGCGTCAGCCACCACATGGTCTTCGAGCCACTTCTGAGGACGCTAGCTCAACGAGGGCACCATGTCACTGTCGCTTCCTTCTTTCCCCTCAATCCGACAGTCAATTACACCTTCATCAGCTTCCAAGGCAACGCAAACGTTTCGCAAGAAACAGTGGACTTGAATATGTTAGAGAACTCGAGTTGGTTGTTCAATATACCAGGCATGAAAAGGACTTTGACTCAATTTCGAATATTCCAAATGATAGCCGGGATAGGTTTAACTGTCTGCGAAAAAGCGGTCGACTGGCAACCGTTGACTTCTGCGCTGAAGAAGGAATACGACCTGGTACTGGTGGAGAGTTTCAGCAATGACTGCATGCTTGGACTATTGGATGTGTACGAGCTCCAATCATTGGGTTGTCGTCATGCTCTTTGATGCCCTGGACAGCACCCCGAATCGGACTTAGTGACAACCCGTCGTATGTGCCCCTTATTACGCTCCCGTATACATCCGAAATGACATTCACTGAGCGTTTAGAAAACACATTATCCAATGTCTTCTATCACTATTGGCATAAATATTATACACAAGCGAGGGAACAAGCGATTATTGAAAGACGATTCGAGAGGAGAATCACTCCTTTGGACAAGTTAACCCGGAACATGTCATTGCTGCTAGTGAACACGTACCACCCACTGAATGGTGTGAAACCCTCGCTGCCAGCTATCGTAGAAGTCGGTGGCATGTACTTGGACCCCGTAAGGAAGCCTTTGCCACAGGTGAGTAAAATTGCTATTTAATAAAGTTCATGATATCAGGGTAGATTTTTCGATTCGAAGACCTAAAACGGACCTATTATTTTATGACTAGTTTTTTTAGGCATCTTAAATGTCTGGAAATCAATATTTTTAATCTTATGTTCTAAGTCAATGAGCTCAGATAACCGGAAATGATTCTATCTGGTTTCTTACTGGTCTGACAATCTAGTGTCGGTTTAGGTCATAAAAAATCTAAGCAGGTATTTATTATATATTTCTCGAATCTTGCCTATCTATCAGCCTTCTTATAAAATATTTGGCTGCAGCATTAATGGCCCACTACTGAGGACGGGTCTCTCCTTACGACCAAGGAGGCCTAGAGCTCACTCCACCACGGTGCTCCAGTGTAAATTGGTATCGGCCTCGAATTGAAGGTATAATTGAAGGATGAGGAGGTATGAGGATGAACTCTGACAGGTCCTGAACTATCTGATTGCAGTGCATGCCTTCTATTTTCCCGTTACTCCACGTAATCTGCACCGTCCTGTTCTAATTTCTCCGATGTGTGGCTTCCATTTAAAGAATCTTATTGTATGAGATATAAATTGCTTAAGCAGTATACCAGGTTTCAAATTCTAAATTTGGTAGGAAGTTTAGCTTCACTTCCGTGACTACTGTTTGGCTTATAAAATCCGGCCCAGTGCCGGTCGGGCCACGTGCAATATAGGGTTACACGTACAATATACTATTAATGAACATTATTTTTTGAAGTCTTACCTTTCCATTTACCATAATAAAGAGAGAAAGAAACGGCTTAGCCTCGATGAGCTTTTTTAACTTTTAAGTTGTTGTTCAAAATATTATTTTTTTTTTTCCAAATTTATTATGTCTCTTATCCTGAATTTTACCAGATTTCCAGAACCAACCATTTATTATGGTGGGGTTTGGCCCTAATAATTAAAATTACTTTAAGGCTTTATATTTCGAAAACAATTAGGGTCTCTCCAAACATATGATGAGTTCTTAACAACAGTTTTTTTACCTTGAATAAGCTAGCGCTTACCTACAATCCCAACAGCCCCATGAAATTTTACCTGTTGGGGTACTCCGAAAAAATATTTTTCGAAATTTTCTTGAAGCAAATTCTTACCTTATTAAATATGTATGTATAACCAAATTACAGATTCTAGTTCTATTCTACTCTAGTACTAAGGTTCGTTGCTTTAAAATGCTGATGGATAAACGGACAGAGTTAACGTAATTTTCTAACCCTAAAAACTCCGCTATTTCCCCCGCGTATTTCTATAATCGCCTGTGTATACGTATTAATATTCTTTTTAAGAGTTCTTTTCCTGTTATATTTTTTTCTTGTATACTTGGGATCACGATATAAACTCGGCATTTCATCGTTACTGGTATAATAGCCGCTATAAATCGTGTGTGATTAGCCTATTTCGGAAAAAAGTAGCCTATGTTTTTCCTCAAGCTCTGTTCTACCTCTGTGCCAAGCTTCATTAAAAATCGGTTCAGTAGTTTAGGCGTGAAAAGGTGACAGACACAGTTACTTCCGCATTTATAATATTAGTAAGTATAATTGGCTTCAACCCATCGATGGTTAATTATTGAGCATAGGTCTCTTGAGGAGGCCTAGAACATGCCCCACCACGCTGCTCCAATGCAGATTGTTGGAGGGGTTAGTGGCCAACCCATGTGTCTGAAGTTTTTATACCTTCCGATGGCCTGCGACATGATCGCGCCTACTGTTGCTTAACTTTTTCGATCGGCTACAATCGAAACAAGCGCCGGGCTTTGAAACGAGGTTTCCAATTAAAATACTGAAAACTAAATATAAGGTTATCTGTCAGGGCATATTGTAATACTAGAAACTCCCCTCTTTTTGTCTCGGAAGAACAGTTGTCTTGTAGTTTCAGAGTTGCCATGCCAAATTTTAACCTACAGTATGTATATCCCACGGAAACAAAACAGTTTTACTGGGATAAAAATATCCAATAACCATTGTCCTTATATAAGTTACAAACATCCTAAATTGAGCTATTGGTTTCGGAGTTGCCATACTAAGTTTAATCTGTTATCCTGCGGGAACGAAGCTATTTCCTGGGATAAAACATATTCTATAACTATTCCCGGATTTAATATACGACCATGCCAAGTTTCATCTAAATCTACCCAGTGGTTTTTGCGTGAAGCTTGCACAGGCAGACAATAAATCCGAAAAAAAATGTTTTGGTCTCTATGTCGATAACAAAACCTACCTGCATAAAAATAAAAAAATAAAATACTTAATGTGCAAAATTGACACCGTTACAGTTTTATTATTTGTTTAGATGTAAAAGTAATCATTCTCCCAAAGCTGTAATCGGATTGTTACCAAATTATTTAGGAGTCTGTATCCAAAGGATGCTTGTCAACACATGACTATACTATAATTTTTGAAGAGAGTATTTTGTTCTCTCTCCCATTCATGGGCCTTAGGAGCGGGCCTAGAAATGCGAATTTTTGTTGTCGATAAGCGTAATCGATAGTGTATTTAGTTTTGTCACCATGGCGGATTGTGATTAAAATAAAAGAAAAATAAATTTTATCTAAAATTTTAAAACAGCGTTGATAACAACACGTGCTTGTGCACTTATGTTACATTGGTGCCAACAGGCAAAATATCTTTTTGAATAAATTCTGCCGTTTTAGTACAAAGCTAAGAAATAGCCATTGTGTCACTAAAGAAATTCAGAGAATGAATGCGCAAAAACACTTATATTACCTTCTCTATTTTTTGCATCAAACTACAGGTATTAAGTGAGGGCGAACGATGAAAAACAAATTACATAACAATTGACAAACAATGATCATAACATAACAATATCCAGCACCCTCTGTATACCGCATCGCTGCCTTAGATGACTCATTTGTTTTTATCGATAATGACATTGGCTGCATGGAGAAAAAAATTATACTATAGGTGCATTTTGAAATGTCTGTACGAAACAATTTATCATCCTCAAAATATAGAAGTACGTTTTACACTTTTTCACTTCTGTACCTATTTCAAGCAAATGCTATCCTTTGAGTTACCTTCTTACAGCACCTACAGTATAATTACTGATCTTAGTTAATCTTACTGTATCTTAATCGTTAAATTTATATACATACGTCGTTAGTAGAAATATGTCGTTAGTAGTATATACTCGTATGTATGTCGTTAATAGAAAGTATGGCATGTTAAGCACTCAGTTACAAGGAAAGATCTCCTCAGCGATCGACAGTACGGGTTTCGCCGAATCCTATCGACTCGGAACCTTCTAGCATATGCCACACACGTTTGGGGAGAGGTCCTCGAGAGGAATGGGGAGGCACTTGTCGTCTCTCATGACATCTCGAAAGCCTTTGATAGGGTCTGTCATGCGAGTCTTCTAAGCAAGCTTTTAGCTTACGGTATTTCGCCAGACCTTATCGGTTGGATCAAGGACTTCCTGAACGAACGATCTCTCTGAGTAGTCCTGGTTGGCTGGTCATCGGAACCGATGGCTACGAACGCCGGAGTACTTCAGGAGTCTGTTCTCTCCGCCACTGTATCTTTGCTGCACAATAATGCCCAAAATCTATAGGTACGCAGACGACAGCACAGTGGTGGAGAGATACCTACCGAATGCTCGGGCTGGTAGAGACCAAATTCAGTCAGAAAGAAAGACCATAGTGGAACGTTTGAATCTCACACATCGGGCATTGTCTGAATGGGGCGATGCCAACCTTGTAACATTCAAACCCACAAAAACACAGGTGTGTCTATTCACCGCTAAGAGGAGCCCATTCACTACCTACCAAGATGTACGCCTAAAATACAACGATCGTCTAGTGTTGTTATTAGTAGAAATATTCTCGAACCTCAATTATGGGCGATTCGTTGAATCCAAGGCCAAAGGAAATTTGATGTCCTTGCAAAAGTGCGGCGATACTTAACACCGAATCAGCTTTTAACCCTATGTATATAAAGCTGAAGTAAGACCATATGTGGATGGAGTACTATTCTCACGGATAGCCTTGTATTCAATGGAGAGGCGTGCAATGAGGCTTGTTGACGACGCTGAAACCAACCTACAAAGCCTCGAGCACCGGCGCAGAGTTACCAGTCTCTTGGTATTTTATAGGGTGCGTTTTGGAGAGTGCACGGGCTTACACGACCTAATCCCCCCTACCCTCTTCTACCATCGAATGACTCGGCGCTCTACAGGTATCCATCCTTTTACTGTGGCCATCTCTCCGTTAAAAAGGACATGTTTTGCCTAGTCTTTTGTATGGCGTATCGCAAAGGATTGGAACAAATTACCTGCATCCGTATTTCCACCCGAGTATAATGCAGGTGTCTTCAATACAAGAGTGAATACGCTTCTGCTAAGTTAATGCGCTTTACCATCTATGACTACATCCCTTCTTACCAACAGGTAGGATTGTAGCCAAGCATTAACTTATAATATGTAAAAAAGAAGACACGTGCATTAAAGCGGAACCTATAAGCGAAACATATGAGTCACAATCACTGCAAACCTTAACTACCCCACTACCTCGAGTGTCCTCTCACAATGTGAGGGGTGCAGGGCATAGTCCAGCACCACTCACAATGTGAGGGGTGCAGGGCATAGTCCAGCACGCTAGCTAATTACGAATTGATAGATTTTACACACCTTCGAAAACTATATGGGGAACAAGAGTGTAGGTTTCGATGTTTTCCTTCACCGATGCAAGTGATAATCAACTTGTATCACGCACGTAACGTATTTTGCAATTAAGAGGTGCGTGTGGGATTTGAAGCCAGGACCTCACATTCAAGATTTATCAAACCATTAGGCAATCGTATATGAGTAAACAAAGGTAAATGTAGTTGTTTTACACAACAGCTGCTACTGTCCTTGTATGTTCTACACTCATCAATACTTCATGCACGGCTGAATTAAAATTTAAATAAACGTCGGTAATAATGTACCAAAATGGTGAATTAATAGTCGTATTATCTGTATAGAATTACGACCAGTTCTCGACGCATTAGTGTAGGAAAGGGTCGCACTATGCGCCTAGTTCTGATTGTTCTCGCGATCTTCGCACTCAATGATGATACCATCGCCGCAAGGATACTTGGCCTCTTTCCGCATATTGGAAAGAGTCATCAGATGGTCTTCGAGCCACTGCTGCTGACACTAATCCGTCGTGGGCACAATGTCACCGTCGCAACCTTTTTTCCGCTCAAGAACCTGACTAATTACACATTCGTCAGCTTCGAATCGATCGCGGATTTGGGACTGGAAACAGTAGACATTAATCTTTTTGAGACCAACAGTCTGCTATTTAAAATACCAGGCGTAGAGAACAGTTTATCCAGCCTTGCAATATTCCAGACGTTAAGCAATATAGCATTAACGGTGTGCGAAAAAGCAGTAAACTGGCCGCCGCTGATCGCCGCGCTGAAGAAAGAATACGACCTGGTGCTAGTGGAGAGCTTCAGCAGCGACTGCATGCTTGGATTATTGGATGTGTTTAACATACGAGCACCAATCATTGGGTTGTCGTCATGCGTCTTGCTGCCCTGGACAGCACCCCGAATCGGACTCAACGACAACCCGTCGTATGTACCTCTTACATCACTCCCTTACACGACACAAATGACGTTTACGGAACGAATACAAAACACATTAAACAAAATTTTCTTCTACTATTGACATAAATATCATACACAAGCGAAGGAGCAAGCAATGATTGAAAGACAATTTGGGAAGAGAATTACTCCGTTGGACCAGTTATCCCAGAACATGTCGTTGCTGCTAGTGAACACGTACCACTCACTAAATGGTGTGAAACCCTCACTGCCAGCTATCGTAGAAGTCGGTGGCATGTACTTGGATCCCGAGAGGAAGCCTCTACCACAGGTAAGTAAAATTGCTATCTAATAACGTTCATGACGTCGCATCAGGTTACATTTTTTCGATTACAAAACGTAAAGTGAATAGTAGAGATGCGCCGACTAGTCGACTAGTCGGCTAATTATTTATATAGTATTAGAAATCATTTATTTAAAGAAAATGCATAGGAATTGTTTATAATTTTTTTATTCCATGATTATACGATTATAGTACAGAAAAAAAAACAAGAATAAAATTATCCTAGTCGCTACAAATATCAACGCTAATTATATATAATTATAGAACCTCAGAGTAACATATAAATATGTAACATATAACAGAGTAATCTAATACTAGACCTATTTACATTAAAACTAATTCTCTGTTCTGTTCTGTCGGAGGCTGTTGATCAGAGGACGAAACGTTATAATAAACATATTGAGCAAGTCTATACGTGGCAACACGAGAGCACTTTCTGGTATTGTGCTCTCTAAACCTCCGGCTAACTCTGTTTCTCGCTTCTTGAGCTTTCCTAGCTGAAAGCTGCCCTATTGGAACTATTGACGTCTTAATCACCTCTGTACCGTGAATAAACAATTTATGCACAGTAGCTGGCATGTAGCACCACGAGTAGAGACTTAGATAAAATCTTCTTATCTCGAGACAAAGCTTTTTGAATGCTACAAGATTTCTCTCGAAGCCAGAAGACAATGTCCTTAACAATACATCAAAGTGTTTGATGATTGTACATCCAATCCTGTGATCTGAGCACTCAGTTCAGGGCTCCCGCAAAAACGTTGAGCTGTGTTTCCATCATTTGTGGAACCAAATCCTGGTTTTGGCTTGTCCACAATGAATACCATTTCATGCTTGCTTTTACACTTCTTTTTTCTCTGAACTCCTAGCTTGCCATTTCTTATTATATAACTTATAATTAATGTGTAAAAAGCACTCAAAAGACCGAATCCAATAATGTAATGTCGACAAACCAAAGGCAAAATATCCTGATTGCTATCAAAATGCCGTCTTTCATCATTCATCACTCTGGGAGTAGCCCCACATATATAACATTTCTGCGATGTATCTGCGTCTGCCAAAGCGTTGCACACTTTTCTTTGCAGTCATAGTCAGCAGAAGCTTTTGCTTAACACAAATTTCACAACCACCAACATCACATGATGTAGCCTCGAAGTTGTTTATTTGTAACAAAATCTTATCTGTCTCCATTTTTGTCAATTCATAGTTTCTTTGACAAAAACGAATTTAATTGGATGACAAAACATCGTCGATGATGGACGAAGATTTTGCCAGAAAATGTTGTTACCTTCGTCGATCATACTGAGAGGAACGAACGAATAAACAAAAATGAACTCATCAGTTTCTTCGCTGTTCTCAAATCTCTGTTTATACGCACTATGACCGGAACTTCCGTCACATCCCCATTTACTTTTAAGAGTAAACGATGAATTGGGTATTAGATTGGGGGGCAAACTTGTGACAACTTCTATCGAGCTTCTACTAAACGTTCTCAATTTCTGCTCGAGTTTGCGTCGCAACATTGTGCTCCAAGGAAGGATAACACGCTTTTTTCGATTTAACAATGCAATCATGTGATAGAAACACGTCATGCCCGACTTTCATAGTCCACTTCCTAGTCTGTTTATATGAGTGAGTTGTTGATTTTGAGTCAATATAGTACGCTAATGCCTCGTCACTACTTAGCGGTCTATCACTTTGCACAGCACTTGGTTGTTGAAGGCTTGCAATCATGTGATAGAAACACGTCATGCCCAACTTCCATATTCCACTTCCTAGTCTGTTTATATGAGTGAGTTGTTGATTTTGAGTCAATATAGTACGCTAATGCCTCATCACTAGTTAGCGGTCTATCACTTTGCACAGCACTTGGTTGTTGAAGGCTAATGCATGCACTTGCAGAAACTGGATTTTCACCAATGTTCTTTATGACTTTGGCAACATCAATTCCCCAACACTCCAGTATTGAACTAGATAAGCAACTCTACATTTTTTAGTTTTGAAAGATGAATCTTCAAACACTTTTTCAGGTCTTCTGGGTCGAGAAAGGTCAGCGCATTAGGTAGAAGGTTGCGGTTGAGTCGATCGCTAGCAGAATTCGCAAGCCTTCCAGCCACAACTTATTCTTATTCAGGAAACGCTCTTTTGACTTTCCTGAAGACATCCACTTGGTAGCAATTTTTGAAGAAATGCTGGCTAATTTCATCTTAATTTCCCTTTAACTTCAGTGATATCAGAGAAACCGCACTTAGACAAAATAAATTCAAATAGACAATTATTTCTTTCGTTTTACTAATAGAGTAAAGCATTTCTAACACAAAAAGAAAAAAAATGATGTACTCAAGTGTGCTACATAAAGTATGTTACATAATGATCTATAGCCACCTAGCTGAAACATATAAAAAATTCAGAGTGGATTCAAGAGGATACATAGGTTTTCCAAGCATGGTAAGGTCGAAAACAAATAAAAACGACTTATTTTTTATGTTTTCACAGATAGTCAACTTTATGAATGTTTATGAGACAGTAAAAGATTCTAATAAGAAAATAATATAGTACATACCCTGACAAATAAAATCCCTCACAAAAACTTTCCACAGAAATTAGAACGGCCACCGTGAGATGTTAGTGCATGTGTAGCAAAAATGCAACTCATTACCTTACTTTTTATAAACGATGACTCATCAGTATGGAATGTTAGACGTAAACAATTCTTGGAAACAGAGATTTAGATGTCTTGTTTACAGGTAGAAGTACAAATTTCGAGTAATTTGATAATGACTTTTGTCCACCTGGCTTGTTCTACGCTGGACAGCGTGCGCTGGTCCAATGCAGTCAGATGAATGGATTAGTTGCAAACACTTGTGCTTTAACTGTAACAAAAGGGGGCCAACACTGCTTTACGCGGCCTCTCAAGCACGGAAGCGCTATAAAACAAGCACCATACCCTGTACAAGATAGCGTATATTTTTTTCTGATCGACATAACTTTGCAATACCGCCTATTTTAATTAGACGGGAGATCCAAAATTAACCCTGTAATATAAAAAAAGTACTTATTATGAATATTGGCCCACCGTCACAAACATAAACATAATTGTGTCATATGTCAAATATACGTCAATGTTTAATGTCTAGTGCAATAAAGAATTTCTCACATAATTATATATAGTATTTTAAAACGTTATATTTTGGGCTACTAGAAATTTTCTGTTTCCCATCACTAGCCCGTCTGTCAAAACATAACAAGCTAACTTGTACGGGGTATAGCGGTCACCCAACCTACCGACCGCGCCCGTTGTTGCTTTACTTTTTCGAATTGAACCAATTGAAATAAGCCGGGCTATGAACACCGCAGCAGGCAAATGCTGCTCATGATATTATGGTATTATTTCCGTTTTATTTATATTACGTTAACGTTAATAAATATTTGCAAATTACTACTGTTATCAGTGCTTAATTGCGCAGTAAGTTAATTGCAGTTTCTTGCTTGTTTGGTTATATAATAGTTCTAGCTGTACCCGCAGCTTCGCTTACAACACATACGAGTACATTGTTTTTTTATTACCAGTGGGCCAAGAATCCTATCCTAAACAAACTTTCATCCCGTATCCCAAGGGAACTCTGGTATAATTAGAGATGAAAAGTTTCCGTAATAATGAGAATTTCTCGAGATTTAAAGTCATTCCAAAAATAAATACTACATAATATACATATGTATATTGAGAGGCTTTTAGCACAAAAATTCACCCCCCTTCTCTATCCTTTATAGGATGAAATTAAAGAAATGCTGAATTTAAATTGAAGGTAATATTAAGGAAATGTAAATTTCAAATTCAAATTCAACACATACATTTATCTCCCAGGAGCTTGTTTGAAAATTTTAAATTATTCACATTATTTTGCCTTTTTTTCTTTTCATATCAAAAAACTGAGAAACATGTACATATTTCATTAATTTAAATAAGGCATGTTTGTTGCAAATTTCAAGCAAATCGGTTGACATTTAATAAAATTCCCATACAAATTTTCTTCTCCTATTCCAGGAAAACCGGAATAAAAAGTATTCTTAATGTTAATCGGGAATATAAGTAATAATTTTACAAAGTTTCATCGAAATCTCTCCTCGGGTTTTCACGTGATGCACGTTCAAACAAGTAGACCAGACAGACGGACAATAATTCAAAAAAAAATATTTTCGTGCCCTATCTCGATATTAAAGGCGCCCCTCATCAAAATTTCGCAAAAATTATTCAATGTATGTACAATAAAAATGCACTTTGAGTTTTACTATAGAATTGAAGTTTTAAATTAT
Organism: Asbolis capucinus; assembly: GCA_018249125.1. NCBI lineage: Eukaryota > Metazoa > Arthropoda > Insecta > Lepidoptera > Hesperiidae > Asbolis > Asbolis capucinus. The sequence continues at coordinate 11,580 of DWJZ01004624.1, forward strand.
GACTTGCACAATGTAATACAATTATTATTATTTAATATGAATTTATTATTATTATAACTATTCTTGGTTCTAATCTATGTACGGTTCATATGTACGGCCGGGATAATTTGACGTACAATCAGTACAAATTTTTGGTGTAAAAATCAAGCAACTTTTAGGTGCGCATTTGAGTAAAATATATTAAAGGCTGTTAATTAATTTATTTATTTAAAGCTTTATTGACTCCACAAACTAAAATTTGGGGTTACAATGGGCGGACTTAATGCCTGCATGGCATGGATGGCATTCTCTGCCAGTCAACACTTGGAGATGGCGAGAAGCTGAGTGTAGTATTATTTCCAATGGTTCATATTTCTAGTTTTGATAAACAATGTTTATTAGCAGTATAATAATTTATTCATTTAAAATAGTTTTATGTTTGAACATAAACTGATAGGTGATAAGTTATTTTGATGTTCACTTAAAAATATCCCTATTTGTTTGTTTTTATTTTTAACTATTTTTTTGTAATAAATACAATACAATTTTTATATTAACTAATGCCGGCGAGCCTGTAATGTTAGATGTATGTATTCAAATGAAATAATTAAATAAATTGTGACATTTCACCGTCACATTCCTTCCAATCCTTCGTCCTAGACATTTAACGGCAAGGCTATCAACCGTTGTTAAGATAATTATTCCATTAAAAACTATTAAATATCCGTGTACGTTAAATATTCACTTGTTAGAAACATGCATAACGTCTAAATCTCGCCCTTGTACAGACAACGTGTCGCAGTTATTTGTTAAATGTCACTATATTTTAATTACATGTTCGGGATTTGGTTAAGGTATAGGTACACATTACAATTACATAGTATATAGTAATATACCCCGGCTTTGCGCTATTAAGACGCATATTTTATTCTTAGAAACAGCGCTAAGATGAAATGTTGGTAATTTTAATATTCTGGTCGAACACAAGCTTTCTTTCTAAGCATGTCCTTTCCAATTCTGCTAATATTATAATTGAGAAAGTTTGTGTGGATGGATGTTTGTTATTTCTTCACACAAAAACTACTGACCCGATATGAATGAAATTTTGCACAGAGATAGATTATAGTCTGGAAAAACACATAACCCTATTTTTATCAACGTACCACGCGGGCAAAGCCGCGAGTAGAGATTAGTATTATAAAAACGAACAATTGTGAGTATAGATGAATGTATGTGACTTCTTCACGCAAAAACTACTGAACGGATCAGAATGAAATTTGATACATCGATAGATTATAGTCTGGAATAACACATTAACTACTTTTTATGAACATACCACTCGTGCGAAGCCGCAGGGAATCCCTAGTAGATTAATAAAACAATGCAATTAAAAAAAATGTAGTTACTGAAATTGCCTATTTAAAAATGTAGTGAAATGTTGACGAATGATTTTTTTTTAAATTTTCCTTAGAAAGCCCACAACTGAAGCATGACTGTGCCACTCAAATATAAATAGGAACAACGAATTTTCATGGTTCAAACAAATTTCAAGCAAGTTGTATAACACTCCGTTAGTTCAGTTGGTACAAACACACTACCTTGAAATTATTAGACATTAACATAACATATTTAACCATGCTAATAGTATTAGCTTATCTCGCTTTCTTTTAACAATTTCCTCGTATTTTGCCGCAATTTCTGTTCCACTAATCGAGAATAGCGAGGAACCGTTTGAGCCAATACGAATCGATTTTCGTTATTAAATAAAAGGAACAAGGAAGTGTGGCTTGGAGTTCAAACGAAGGCAAATATGAACTGAACCAATAGTCAAACAGTCGGTCTGTCGTTCTAAGCTTTTTTCTTTTAAACCATGCAACAGATTTTGATGCAGTTGTCACTGTTATTTAATCCTGCTGCAGTATAAATGTAGCGGGTATTTATACACACAACAAGCAACTGTTTATATTTAGATTAAAAGAAGTGTCCACGTAGTAACATGACAAACCCTAAATCAAGCCGGATTACAGGTACTGATTAAAATAACTCGCCGACGGGGTCACCAGGGCAATAAAGACTTTGCAAACTAGAACAAATTCGACAGAAAAAACCAACGCACCAAGTTTACGTCACACCTACGTGTAGCCTTCGAGAGAAAATAGCATAGTAACAGACCGTTTCATAGCAAATATATTACACATACATACACATAACATATACTGAATCAGCTGCGTCCTACTGACATACTGTGGCCCATTTGAGTCGAAACTACTGTTCGAGATCTACATAGTGACGGAAAGAAGCGGTTTAAAAATACGTCTTCAGTTGCTGGGCCACGTCTACCTGTATCGACAGCTGTGCAAATTGGCCAACCGTCTACTTTACTATACGATAATTAAAACAATAATTAACACTTGCCTAATAAGACGCATTTTCGTCCGAAGCATATTCGTCACGCATTTATTCAGATCTGAGGTCTGCTCGTCCTGACGGCATTGGATTAATTGAAAGATTATTTTTCGCTGACCTCCAAACGAAATTCAATAGTATCATATGATGTGCGAAATATAACGAAGATGCCTACTGTGGGAACACAACGAGATCAAACTCTCAGGAGCAGAAATAAAACGAACTGTCACGAGCGAAACCTTTTATTGAATATAATCAAAAATAATATTTCCATTGATAAAATTACAATAATTAAAATTAACAGATTGCATAATCAAAATTTTTCGTAATCAAAAACCTTGTATGCATACCCGGGTATTTGCCATGCAGAACTAAAACTCGAATTTAAGCATTTAACTTAAAATCAAAATAACCTAAAATCAAGTTTTATGGAGCTAGGCGTAAACGACATTAGATCTGATAGACTCAGTGATATTATATTTACAAATTGTTGAAGTAAACATTTTCATAATCAATATTACACAATAAATAATAATAACGCAAGTCAACTTCGCAACTCTTCTTCAAACATAAAAGTTTTTAAAACTTTTCAGGTCATGCACACTCGCGAGTTGATGATATAAAAATAGAAAGTCATGCGTTAGAATTTTTAGTATTTGTTAGTCAATAAGATTCAAAACAGGACGTTATCTTAATTTAAAATCTAAAATTAATAAATGCGTGTATCGAGAACATCGTTGGAAAGAGAAAAACGCTGCATATCTCATACGAAGTCATTAGAACGATAGGATTACATTATCGCAGCGTTTTTCTATTTCCTTCGTGGTTTTATCAAAAACGTGACTGCTGAAGGTATCACTGATGCGTTCGCTGCTCCATTTTACAAATCTATTGTTGACCCCGCGAACAAAGGAAATTACAGTGAAGCACTATCAGGAATCTCGATGATGTATCACTAATAAATATTTACATTAAAACCGGTGATAAGTGTTGACTGGTAATTTCGTGTTGCTCTAGATACTATCACATGGGTAGCCAATAAAACACAAAACAATATCATTGTAACATAAAGAGCTTATTAAAATAATGATGGTGAAGTGACAGGCAGCAGTGAGCTTGAGGAAGTGTCCTTGAGTGATGC
>DWJZ01004625.1:0-15104 GCA_018249125.1 Asbolis capucinus
ATTCATTTAAATACATATTTTTTTTATATATTGTTTGTAAATTTATAACTCTAGTGGGGACTTCGTATTGTAAAATTTTGACTTTCGTTAAGTGAGCTTTTGGTTCCTAAGACGAAATAAACAGTTTTCATTTCATAGCAATCTTTAAGCTACGTCAATTCGGGTGAAAACTTAAACTTGTGCTGGACAACAACCCCAACCCGCATTGGAGCAGCGTGGTGAAGTATTCTCTAGGCCTCTTCCGTATACGACCCGTGGTCTATAATGGACCACCAATGGGCTAAAGCAATCTGAAAGAAAAAATTCCTCTTCTTCTTCTGAATCGGTTCCTCACGGCTGAGGGTCGCAGTCATTGTAAGCAGACTTTGCTATGGTGTTCTTCCAGGCTTCTCTATAATGAGCAAATTGTATGGATGGTGGATTTGCCAACTTTTTTGATAGTATCGGTGCAGCACATCGCTGATCTCCACCTACTTCTCTTTTCTTTCACGTGGCCCATCGTTATCCGTTTTTCTGAACTATCCGGGTTACGTCGCACGTACTAAAATCCTCTAGTTACCTTTTTCCAACAAGCACCTTTTGCTTAACATTACCAACCACTTGCAAACAACAAAAACCGCCAAGCTAAAAGCGACACTACAAATATTCACATAGAATTAACTCTAGAAACTGACATTTTGTTTAATTGGTGTGATGTATTGTAAAAAATTCCCTCGAGTACAAGGTACGTACTGCTAGCTAGTTTGTGTGGTTTTTACCCACATATACATATCTTGTTGAAAGGGAATACACTGTTGTGGTGACATTACTGTGACTGATCGATTTTATATGAAAAAAATGTCTGCGTGTTCGTTTATTTTTGTATACCTTGCTGTCGGGGCATACGATATCGTAAAACTGATACTTATTTAGTGAAGTTTTATTTCTGAATTGATATGCATTGCATGCAACGTAGGCACAGAGGTTCCCAAACTTTTTCTTGGTATAGACCACTTCCCAAATATTATTGTTTTTGGTAGACTACACTTTTCTATAGTAAGTTAGTGTGCTTTACCATCAAAGAATAACCCATCACTTACCATCAGTTGGTAACTTGTTAAATTAAAAAAAAACACAAGGGAGTGGAGGGGATATTTGGGCTCAGGATCTTGAAACTGTTTAACACGGCAAATTTCAATTTCATTCGAATTACGAAAATTACTTGTTTTACAATGGGTACAACAGTTACAATTAAAAATTCTGTATCACCCTTAAGGTAATGTTATGGTATTAATATGCTAACAATATATGAATTAGGGTCTCTGGCAAGGCTTGTTGATTGTCATCTGACGATAACAACAAGGACTGATGCTATAAAGCTATGTGCCCTCCGAAGCACTGAAGTGCTCATGAAATATTCGTTACTATATCGGTCGCCCATATAACTGACGTGCTCATTGTTGCTTACCAGCGGTGATAACTTAGTCGCAAGGCGCTGTCAGGCGTCAAGTTTTCTAAAATATCTTCCATATACATCTTTCATACATCCATGTACATCTAATGTACTGCCATATACATCATAGCGTCAAGAAATCAATTAGGATTATACACATTTATCAATTAATTAAGTATTGCTAAGTATGCTTATATATTATTCAATACTAAAAAACAACCTTAAATTAATTAATTAATTAACAGTCAAATGCTGATTTTTTATATCAAATATAAATAACTACTTAGCTTAAATATTATTTTTTTATACGACAAATATTATTAAAATTATTATTCCCCACCCACGCGTTCTGTTAACCGTCAGTCACGGTATAAAAAATAAATTAATGATACATATATTTTTAAACAGTCTATATATTTTATTACCTTTACCTACGTTTGTCTAAACATTTTATTACTACATTATATACCTGCCAGTTAAAAGATTAATTTTGGAAATCTGCATAAAATCATAACATATACAATGAAATTAAAAAGCAGCATGATTTCAGCCTTAATAAAAAAAATATCCTTAATATGTTCGAGAGGTTAACAAATAAGAAAACTACAGAACCGTATTGGCTGTGTCAGGCCACTATTGTCTCAACAAAAACGTATTTATTACAGCCTCTAGAGGGCTGAGTAGACACCTGACGCGCAACGTCGAGCATTCATCCTGATAATTAGCAAAACGCTGCGTATCCACAAAGGCTATCATATCCACATGTTATAAACCACATACTTGTAACTTACACAATGGATCAATAAAAAAACATTAAGTACCCTCATAAAAGATTGCAATCAAAACGATCATTACTCATTTCAATATTAAACGAGCGCAAGACTTTAAAAACTTGTCTTTTTTTTACATAGAATAAATTAATGCTTGACATACACAGATCCCACCGGATGGTAAGTGGCGACGTCTAAGATGTTAGGAGCACTAACTTAGTAAATGCCTACTCACTCTTCTGTTGAAGACTCCTACATAATACGTGGGCGAGAAATTAGTATACTTGTATACAAATTTATTTTTAATTTGCACTTAGTACGAAAGTTTCGAGTAAATTTTCAGTAACAAGGAGCTAAGAAGATGATAATGGATTAGGTATTCTTTCCTATTATGAATCATTTTTCTGCTTTCGATGACTCATTTTTGGTAATTACATACATACATAGGTATACATATGTATGTATGTATGAATTCAATAATTTTTTGCAGTGAATACATAAACATTTTTCTATTGTGAATTCATGATTTTTCTGCTTTGAAGTCAGTTTTTTACTATAAATTCATTATTGATATAACACACGACACACTGACAGGCCCAGAACAAAAAGTCGGTCGTAAGATTTTTAGAAACGTCCATAAAGTTTGGGTATACAGATTTAAATCTACTAAGTACAGAAACCTTCGATGGGCCTGGGGTCCCTCCGCGGCTTCACCTTTATGGTACTTTGATAACTTTTTGTGTGAAAGAGTAACATACAACCATTCATCCATAGTCACAAACAGTCGCGTTTAGTAGGATTTTATTAGTCATTCATGAAGTTTCCTGGACAAAAACGCAGATAATAGCTTGTTCATAAGGTAAGGAATCGTGGGCGCAGGTAATTATATCGTACGTCGGTACCAGGGCCATGCATTGTAAGCAATCGACAATTTGCTTTTTTCTTTATTTCGCCTACCAATAAATTAAGCTGGAATAATCTCGTGAACATATTTTATCTGTGGGTAATGTAATGTAGACGCAAGATCATATCAATAGCTGCATACAATATTTTTTCAATATGGCAACTAATTTTAATGAGTGATACCTTTTATTATAATTTATGTTTAATTTCCATAGTTTGCTAAAATATTGTCAAGCCTTATCTTCAAATGGAGTAATTCTCAGTAAACGTAGAATGCCATAAAAACGTAAAAAAAACCAAGTCTCGCAATTCAGTTCTTCTGCGGTCTTCTTGTGAGGTCTATTGATTGAATAGATTGACTTGGCTATCGCACTAAACAATCTAATTTAGAGGTGAGCAACCCGCGGCCCGCGGGCCACATGCGGCCCTTTGAGCATTTTAAATTAGATTTTTTATACTAAGACCGTCAAAAACTGTGTCAAAACATAAAATAATGCAACATAGGCAATATGATACAAAAATTGAGTAAATGTATAAAAACTTTTCAAAGTAACTCTAAAACGTTAGGTAGATTTGATAAAGTATAAATAATGCTCATCTTTGTGCGGCCCTCTAGCAAAATTCAAATTTAAAATTAGCCCTTTAAATCAAATGGTTGCTGACCCCTGATCTTATTTAACATAATATGTATAACTTGTGAGATATATTGTATTTTCATGCGTAGCACTACTATATGACCTACTGTAAACGACCCTCGTGTAGATGAACCCTACTGCAAATTGAACCTAAAACCTTTTGACAAGAAAGACATAACCAGGACATATCAAGAAAAACGTGTTGCGTTCTAGGCTTGATTCCAAAAAGCTTGGCCGGAAAAGTGGCGATGTATTTTATTATTGTATTCATATATGTTGAAAAGTATATTTAACCCATTTTGAAGGTAGAGAAATCTATGTATTTAAATATATAAAAAAGTAATAAATTCGCGTATTGGCAAGATAAAACTAATTCTTAAAAACATATTATCATTTTTCTGTGGTAAATAGACGAATTTAACTCTTTTTTTTTTCTAAGTTCAAACTACTACTTTAAAATTTTAAGTTTCACTTAGTCACTTTTGCCTTTCAACCGACAATATAAATATTGAGTAGGTCCATATTACACGGACTACAACAGTTCATTTTTAAAATTTGTGTAAAACTTATTGTTATCAATTCGTTTACTCACAATCACAGTGCGCAGTAAGGTGTGGCTACAGCTGTCTCGATCACACCCGCACATCGTGTCATTGGCCATCACAATGGTCTGCGAAATGACATCTGAGACGTGACACCAAGATTGATTCTTTAAAAGTGTAATGAACGGTTCCCGGAAGATCATGCGAGTTTGAGGCTTATCTGTATAAGCGTAGAGTCTATGTTTTTACACCGGTCATATCAATAAATTGTCTTGGATATACTGTAAGAATTACAAAAATCATATCGAAATATTTAAGTGGGCGGAGGTCAGCAACTCATCAGTGACTTCCTTGTTGTGCAGGATATAGAGATGACCAAGTACCTCGCAACGACAGCAGATAAATGATATTAGATTCTAGCCATAACTCTTGGTTAATAATAAACTTCGTTACACAGTCATACCTCACACTAGGAATCAATATGTCATAAACGATTTAACCAGAGAACAAACATACATCTACCACACCTTTCCTGGCCGGACATCAAACCCCAGACCCCTCGCAGTCATTACCATCTATATGGCTGTCACTATATGTCAAAGCTTCCCAGGGCTACACAGGTGACGTTTCGTGGCCAAGAGCACTTATATTCCGTCTCGAATACCAAGTATGTGCATGATGCACGCATCAGACATGGTACAGTATGCAATGCATGCATGCACCGTAAGAAACTAGAAATTTTTTATTGATTACATGCAGAAATGTAAGGGCACTGTTATTAAATTTTTAGTACGGACAGGCTGTTGGTACGTGCTGGTAGGATAGTTATTTGTAGCATTTGTTAATTAAAAAAATCAACAATCTTTTAGAAGTATATTCCAATACAAAATTATTAGTTTTGTATATGATTTACAAATCCTAACTACTAGTTTTATACCATACTTATCTTTACTAATAGAATTATATCCGCGAATTTTCGGTATAACGAATGAAAAGAATAAAATATAAATACTTACTAGGCTACCTATATAAATAATTTTTAAGCTGTGTTTATAAAAAAAAATATATATTTATTTATTTACTTTATTATTTTCAAACAACATACATATTTTATACTTGGCTTATTGCCAAACTGTGCATCAGTTTGTCGGCAGTAGTTCCCGTGGATTTTCTATTATATATGTAGGTATGTATATAATGTAATAATATAATCAATAACATTCTTATTTTGAAAAAAGAATTGTACATCGTCCTAGTAGAAAAAGTTCGAGTTGATGCGTTGCCGGTAACTTTTTTCTTTTCCGTATCAATACGTAACGTGGGAATCAAATAATCTCATAAATCACAATCAACTAAAGGCGACGCAAATGAGCCGTGAATCACTAAGAATCATCGAGAATCCGATAAAAACAATCATTTTATTACACGTTACATTACTATTCTTTCATTAATTAATCTGTGGTAATGGATGCATTCGCGTGCGTTCACTTTTCGCTGCATCTTGCACATAATTTAACAGTGGGCGATATCAAAAGAGAAAACGAAACTCAAGTAGGTATCACGGAGTAAACAGGCCAATTGAATTTACATAATGACTATAAAATAAATATCATAATGAAACCTTTATGCACATTCATGTTAATTTTAAAAATAAGAACGTTTAAAAGCCTGTGTTCTGTCAGTATTAAAAAACCAAACTGTCAACACTACGCGCCAATGGAGGCGTGACGTTGAATTCGGAATTTAATTTTTTTTGAGCGCGCAAAAAGTTGCCAAACGATAAAGTCCTAATGTCAGCGGGTTTTTTTTTAATTGATCTAAAAAGCAATGGTTTGTCTGCGTTCGGTCTCATAAATCCGCTGAGTTACATCATTAACAATCGCGTGACTACGAACCATAAGAGAACGTGTCCCCGGGTGTTTACGACTATTTAAGCTCTGCTAGACCAATTTATTGAAGAGCACTCACATATAGATTAAGTAATTCGATGCCGGCTGAGATAACACTAGCAAAACCTGTCATTCGTCAAATTATCTTACCTACACTAATGTCACACGTTAGAGTAAATTAGAGTTTGCATAAAACGACTACTATTAAACAAAATCCCCATATAATTTCCCTCCGCGTCAACGGGACTTGTGTATAATTATGCAAAGAAATCCACACTCTGTACTTTTATTCATGTTTAAAGTCCCTTTGACATGCAACGTATGCAAATTTTATACGATAGAACTCAAACATTTTATTGCTCATTTGCTCAATGTTATAACCGAAGAAACTCTCGGCCCGTCATGTGAGATCTGTCCGTTTCAAACCGCAGCCCGCCAAACATAAAATTACGCGCCATTACATTTACGACTGCCTTCCATAATCAGACTGCTAAATTTCATCCTTTCAGCGGCGAACGAATAAAATTTGTATGTAATTAGCCCGACTATCATTGGTGATTAAACCTTGGACGTAGGTATAATGGCCACGCTCCCAATAATCCTGTATAAAGCTTAATATCTAATCCTGTTTTTAATTATCTTTGTTTGAAAATAAAAATACAAGTTTTAACAAGTGACGGGTTACAAAAATGCCGATTTGCACACTGCCTACGCACGCGATCAAGCGGTAACCATGGCAACGGAAACCAAGATGGCCGCTGTATCTTATCGTTATTGAAGATGTTCGTTTGGGTAACCAATCTACCGTTTAACTTATATTATTTTCTGTTTTTTCATAGTTGCGTATTATTATAGTTAAAAAGCAGACATAATGAAATCTCATAAGATGGACTCTGTTATTGTAATAAAAATTCTGGGAGACAATGTCACTGAGAGGCAAGGTAAGTGAAATACCAGACTATAATCTGTCTTTGTGCCAAATTTCCTCCAAATCTGTTCAGTGATTTTTTCGTGAAAGAGTAACAAACCTCCATCCGCCCATCCTCACAAACTTTCGCATTTACAATATTAGTAAGATATGATTCTGTACCTATTTTCAACAACACTTTATTGTAGTTAACAAATGTTAAATATATCGATAGGATCTAAAATTTGCTAACGTTAGATATGTATACTAATAATAAAACTGTAACGGGGTCAATTCTGTACATTAAATATTTTTTTTAAATATTGACGCATGGAGTCTTTGTTATCAATATAGAGATTAAAACATTTTTTTTTAATTGTCTGTCTGTCTGTTTGTTCGAGTTTCACGCAAAAACCTCTGGACAGATTTCGATTAAACTTGGCATAACTCTTGAAACCACTGGACCATTTTAGATACAATTGTGCATGTAGCTTATATAACAAGACGGATTACTGGATAGTTTGCATTCAATTTTCTTCCGAAGCGAAGCTAGGGCAATTTCTAGTCTAATATATTATGCCGAGATTTGGAGCCCAATTTTTTTAAATACTTATCTTTGGACAACTTACACACGGCCATTTGACCCTAAACTAAGCGTTATCTCGTACTATGGTGATCAGACAACTTATAAACATACATATATATTTTTAAATACATACTTTTATTGATACTTAGACCCAGACACACAGAACAACCATTCCTGTTCATCACAGAAAAGTTTGACCTGGGTAGGAATCAAACCCACGACCTCCGATGTAGCAGTCAGGTTCACTAACCACTAGACCAACTGGCCGGTCAAATTATCATCAAAATATACGCCCTACTATAGTGGTCACATATAATCTATTTAAAGTCTATACGCTTGCGTTATTACACCTGTACCATACAAAGATCTGTTTGTACCTAGTTAATAAACAGATGTGGCCAGTCCCGCAATAGGCGGTATCAGTTGGCCGATCAGATATCTGAAGTTCCTTATCTACCAGCACAATACTGCTCGCAGTTACCAAGCCATTTGGAGGCTGTGTTCATTCAAGAATACACTGTTCGTTTAGGGTAATGGGCAAATGATCGCATAGTCTAGTGGTTTGCTTTGTTTGCAAGTGATTTCGCGTGTTAAGCATAAGCGAGAAAGCAGGATCTCTAGTCCCAAAAAATGTGTGTGCTTCGAAGGGCACGTAAAGTAGATCAAAGTTCTTATCAGGTAGTAATAGTTAAGCCGAGTTAAGGCTTCCACCTTCTGGCGGCTTAAAAATCGTTGACATTTGGGTTGGCCACTAACTCTTCCATAAAACTGCGATGGAGCAGCATGGAGTATGACCTAGGCCTCCTCAGTTGTAAGGCATAAGAGTAGGTGATCACTGACCATCAGATGGTTTGTCTGCTTCTTGACCATGTGGAATAACAGTCAATGTGGAAAGAGCAGAGCAAGTGGCATTCCTAGCGCACTGTGATATGGGGTTCTTTAATGAAGTAGTAAAAAGAGTTCTTCAGGGCTGACGATTGGCATTTCCACGGGTGATGCTCATGCCTTAGGTGACCACTTACCATCAGGTGGTCCGTTTACTTATCCATCAGCCCTTCACACTATAAAAAAATCATGTCATTTCCTTTTTAACAGCTTTATTAAAAAGTGCTTTATCAATTATCATAAAAATAACGACATACTATAATATAATTTTCTCTGAACTTCCCCATATATGAGGAATATCCGCTCCCTTTGTAACTACAGAGCACTGGTATTTTTGTCTGGCAACACAGTTACATAAATAAAGTATTCAATAAATACATACATAATTATTTATATAGTTTCATTCTCTAAAACGATCTTATCTCGCATACATAAACATTAATTTGAATTGTCGCAATGGCAAACATTCCGAATAAATTATGTACCTGAACTGTAATATTCTGAAATGATACCCATCATTTAATTTGTCTTTTTGTCGGCAACTTTGAGGCATTTAACGGTAGCTAGGCGCAATAAACTCTACCCATAAATGCCTCCTTAAAGGTAAATTTAAAAAAGGAATGCGATCATGGCGGGTACTTGTATCTTTGTAAAAACGAATGAATGTTTAAAGGGAGATTTTAAATGGCATCGCATTATTCGCGAAAGTAAAATAAAGCACATCGGTGTTGATAATTCGACGTATCGTAGCGAGACTAGCGAGAGTTCACATTAATTTCGCAATCCGTCTCGGATATCATTGGAATATAAACGCGTCTGCTGAGCTCATAGTTGTAGGTTTCTCACACGTTCCGGCACACCGATGCCTTACCGGTTCGTGTCGGTAGTTGACATAAAACAGTTTATGCTATTTGGTCCAAATTCAAAATTACAGAGTAACAAAAGAAAATACAAATGGAAACATTAATCTATCTTACTATGAAAATAAAAATAAAGATAGTTTTCTAATTTTATACCTTGAACTTTTCTCATAAAATTATTTTATATCTACAATATCCTATTTTGATTATTAACAAATTGTGATGATTATTGCGTCGTTGACCTAGAGAAGTGTCGCGTGTCAAAGTGTCAATATTAATAGCATAATACAATCTGTCAGTGCCATTGACAGCCGGTCCGGCACGCGTCGCGCCGGGCCGGACGGCGCGGGGAGCCCGGCCGGCCGCGCCGCGGGCGCATCGTCACTTGCCCTGCAAGCGCGCACTGTTTAATTTTCAATTTAGATCGTAATTTGCGATGCGCACACCGCACGCCCAAACTGGCATCACTCCACTCGATAGATTTATACCCTGCACTTATGACTATGTGCCTCATATCAGTGGAATATATTATAGAGGAATTAACTCGCATAAGTTATGACTCTCCGCCGGATTCGACCGATAAGGTTTAATGAAATTGCGACGTTTTTTAACAAATTCGCGAGCGGGCGGGGACTGAGATAAGAGGAATTGATCTGTCAAGAGTGACTAATTGTCCGGCCGGTTGATGTAGCTTGTTTTATATTAATTGAACACGGCCGAACAATATGTTTATTGGCCGATTCCTTCGATAATGTTCCCGTTGGCGTCACCTCTTATCGCGACCGAGATGTGAAACCAGACAAATTGCGCGTGCGGACACTCGTATGCGCTTTAATATATAAAATTCAGACAATTTATAGTCATTTTTAGTGGATTTATCCGCGAACGTGCCACCTCGTGTCCAAATAATATAAATAAAGCCAAGCATATGTTTGTTATAAAGAGAATACTAAACGTTGTACCGTCCTTTAATTAAATGGGCTGCAAGTGTGCGCTTGTAAGCTCGACTGTATCAACAACTGGCCACAATGCGAATGACTCTAGCATAATTAGTCGACATTTGAATGCGCCGCTACTTGTTATTAAACCGACCTAAATATCGCTAGCGTAGAACCTCCTCCCATTCCCACGGATCACATACAAATAGCTACTCGTTATATATGATATACGATCGGTTTCAATTAAATTTTTGTGATGTTCTATGTTTTTGATTAGTCGAAGACATACGAGTAATTAAACCGAATGTTGCAAATTAACACCAGTCACGCCACAAGACTTTCACCGAATGAAACTGATTCTGATCCATTACGACTGTTGGGCCAAATTGATATTTTTAATTATCTAACAGCACCGCGGTTCAAAGAACGCATATTAATTTTATATAATGAAGTACCTGTCTTTATGGCAGCGAGGTGTAAGACTGTTAGAATTTTAATCATTTACGATCTGAGACCATCACGCGGTTTAGCCATGTAGTTCATTGAACATTCACGACCTCTAGATGCTGGCAAGGAATTTGGCACCGCTGTGGACTCAATTGACCACAACTAAACCTGCTTTATGACATACGACATACATCATTTAAAATAAATTAATCAGTTAGTTCCGCTTCTTTTAAATCAAGTTAAATCCACAAAAGCAACAAAATAATGAAACTCATATCAATTCTACATTCTTCATTACTTCAAGGCGTACTAAATCACACAAAATAAGAATTAAGTTTAAAAACTCACCTTTAAAATACAGCTGCCGACGGCTTCATTCTCCGGTACGGTCACGTTGTAGAAGGACTGGTCGAAGATCGGCTCGTTGTCGTTCACATCCAACACTGTCACTAACAACGTCGCCGTCGACGTCAGTGGCGGATTGCCCCTATCACTTGCCACCACCGTCAACCGTGGCATTGGATTCGTCTCACAATCAACACGGGAACGCGTTGTTACCAACCCGGAACGCTCATCGATCGAAAACCAATCTGACTGCGGCGTTGGAACTAACGAATATCGAATCTCCGAATTCTCTCCTTCATCCGCATCACTAGCTGACACTTGAATTACTGGCGTACCCGGTGCCGCCGCTTCGGGAACGCTGGTTTTGTAAACGCTTTCCAAGAAAACCGGGGGATTATCGTTGACATCTGTCACTTTTAGATTAATTATACGCGACGCATGTAAAGGAGGCGACCCTTTGTCAGTAGCGACTACGTTAAGAGTATAAGTGGAACGTGATTCTCTATCTAAAGGTAACGCAACTACTACTAAATAAATTATATTATCGTGCGTCCGCAAATCGAAGTGTCCATCACCACCACTAAGAGTAACATTCACATTAGAATATTCTGTTTTTGAATCGGGATCGTGAACTGATATTCTTGCAACGAACTCATCTAGCTGCGCTGATTCTGATATTTTCGGTGTCGCGTCATCACTGAGGAAAATAACATCTATAGTCGGTTGATTATCGTTAACGTCTGTCACGCGAATAGACACAAAGGCCGTGGTTTCCAATGGCTGAGCACCTTTATCTCGTGCAACGACGACCAATTCATGCAGTTCTTTGGTCTCAAAATCTAAAGCTTTATTTACAGTAATTTCTCCTGTTTCTGAGTCTATTTTAAACATGTTCTCTTTATCGCTTTGCCGCCTATTTATTGAGTACTCAATGAGACCATTTTCTCCTGCGTCAGAGTCTGTTGCCGATACTTTCAGAACGGTCGTTCCAACCGTAGCGTTTTCTGGTATCATAGCCGAATATACACTTTCTGCGAATACTGGAGGGTTATCATTTACATCTAGTATTGTAATATTTACAGTCATAGTACCTCTCAACGGTGGGGTTCCTCCATCTAACGCCTCTATTACCAGTTCATAATGGTCAGTCGTTTCCCTATCTAGAAATCCATTAATCTGAAGATCTAAGTACAACACTCCATCTCTCTCCCTATGTGAGGATAACCTAAACGCGTTATCTGTATTTCCTGAAATAATATTATATCTTTGCGTATTAAACGCTCCCAAATCCTGGTCCCTAGCGGGATTTAATTTCCTTTTAACGTCTCTAGGAGTGTTTTCTGAAAACTCTACATTCATTACCGGGGTGGGGAAGGTGGGGGCATTGTCGTTTTCGTCGGAGACTCTGACAACAACGCGGATATTGTCTCCGCTGGCGGGAATAGCGACTAGAGCGTAGTGATCCCTGTTTTCCCTGTCAAGAGGGACTCTGGTGCGTATTTCGCCGGTATGGGGATCTATTTTGAGGTCGTCGTTGACGGCGCTGCCTGGGACGGGCACGATGGTGTATGGAGGCGCGGCGTCCGGGAGCTCGTCTCCAAGATGGCCGACAAGTGCGCCGGCGCGCGCGTTCTCTCGGACGGTGAACTCTCGTACGTGCTCGGCCGCTGCCGAGGCGACCAGCAAGTAGACCAATGCGCGCCACATCGCGCCACTTGTACTTCACCGCTCGCACATCGTCACTCACACCTGAAATGGAAAAAATTAAGAATTAGCAATGTCGACTATCTGTCTTGCAAATTGAGATTTGCTTAGTAACGTTGACACAAAAATATTCAAAACAATCACAAAGCAAAATATTCGTCATCTTTAATTTCTTATCCATTTATAGTCCAAAATAGACAACGTGAGCTAAGCATTGATTGTTTTATGAAAGAAGATATACTATATTATCAATTATTTGGATAAATCAAAATTATCCATAATTGAAGAATAATAAGAAAAATTGTAGATGACCCCAAAATTTACAAGATTGACATATGCTGGAATCGGAGTTAACCAAAAATCAAAAATAAGCTAAGTTTGATTGGAAACAAAAATTACTGAAATACCTACCTAATTCCTGCTAAGGTAATGTGCCTCATTTACACAGAAGTTATATGTAAAATAGACGGTATGATCCCTTCGAAGCTCTTAGAACCACGTGATTTTAATGCTTCATCAGCAACTTAGTTCTATTAGAGAACACGTATTACAGACAGCGGTGAAATTACTGCCACACTCAGAGTTGTTAATGGTTACTTAAATCCGTCTTTAGTGCATAATCTCAATACAATACTGAAGAGCAATTTAACGGCGTTACAGAAAGTTTTTGTACAAAGGATAGAAAAAGTAACCATTAACAACGCTGGTTTAGATGTTAGGGTACATCAGAGATTAACTAAGATTCCGTTACGTAATCAATTTAATCCCGTTGCCCAAAACAAAGCGTCAGTTAATCAAACCATCCAATGAGGGTATTTAACCAGCTTTAACAGCATCATTAAACCAAAACATTTCCTTCGAGAAATATTTTCAAAACCCATCTTTTATAGACTTCAATAAAATTCGATTTATGATATAAAGATTGGAACGATACTCAAACTTGAGCTGAAATTATCTCAAACCGTATATTGTGGACACACTAAAAGCAATGAATGAACTTCATTAACGTTCATTATGGCACAGACACATCATAATATGTCAGATGTACGGGTTTTCGGTGGAGATGGAGAAAGTCACTTATTCCATTTACTTTCTCTT
Organism: Asbolis capucinus; assembly: GCA_018249125.1. Lineage (NCBI taxonomy): Eukaryota > Metazoa > Arthropoda > Insecta > Lepidoptera > Hesperiidae > Asbolis > Asbolis capucinus. The sequence continues at coordinate 13,942 of DWJZ01004625.1, forward strand.
AAGGTTCTGGGTTCTGTGGCGGCGAGAGTCGATTAAATTTATTGAGTAGGCTGAGCCCGCGGCTACGTCCGCGTGTTGATAAAAATTAGCCTATGTCATTCTCCAGTCCATCAACTATCTCCACACGATGTGAAAAACGAACAAACACACTTTATTTTAATATGATTTTTCATTATTATTTATTAAGTACTTCTAAAAATTGGCAGTTAAGACTGCACTTAAAAAAGAAAGGTCTATCTTTAAAATAAAGTCTGTTAAGCTTTAATGTATGAAATTCTTACACCTTATGACACAAATACAAAATATTAAAGACATTCACAGTATATTAGATTTATGAAGACGAAAAATGTCATTGTTTGTTTAAGGCGAAAAGGTTAGGAAATTACTGGTCTACTTTGAAAAATTCCTTTTCCATTACAATCACGATTATTATATATATTTCGTAAGTACCAGTTCGATAATCGTGAGTACGAATTAAAATTTTAAGACGTGTCCACGATGTCAAAACTTATCGATGATCGCAGCTCGTTCTCAGTAGAACAGGTGCCTCACACCATAATGTCTGCATAACGTTCGATATGATACCAGCTCGGGTTACACTAGGCTACCTAATGCGTTTGTTGTCCGTCCATTGTTGTGTTTTCTCTCATTATTGTTAATTACTTACATTTTTTCTCGTATTTTGTTCACAAAAGATTTAACGGAACTACCATTTCACTTTAGAAGTACAGTTTTTTCTTCAATGCTTTCGTTGAACGTAAGAATTTCAAACGCTTGTATTTCGGTTGTTTGTGTCGATTGTAAGTGATCGAGAAAGTGAAGCACCTAGGGGAAAAATGGCCAAGTTTCATAAGCTCTTTCGTGCTTCGGATTGCACAAAAATATGTGGAAGTCAGTTATGTACAGATGACAGTTCTTACACCTTGGTCGAAGCCTTCGGCGGGCTCGAAAGCTTCCAACGCTTCGATTGCCACTAAATCCTCCATCAACGTCTCCACAGATGCAAATGGGGTGTTTTAAGACTCCTCTGTAATGAGAAGAGGCTCGTGCTAGTGCTCAGTAGTAAGCCATTAAATAAATATAAATATAAATAAATATCTTTGGACAATTCACACACGGCCATCTGACCCCAAATTAAGCGTTAGCTTGTGCTATGGTGATCA
>DWJZ01004626.1:0-15104 GCA_018249125.1 Asbolis capucinus
TGCATTATGCATTAAGCTCGCCAGTTGTACCGCAATAATTATAGTGGTCAATGAAGTTTAAATAAATAAATAAATAAAAATGTACAGCATTTTCACTAAAAATCTAAATAGATTAGGTGCCCTATTTGAACGCTAAAGAATTATCCAAAATAATAAGCACACTGTCATAGAAATACCGGCAGGTTTTTAGTATAAGGAGTATTCGTAAAAGGATGGTAAAATTTCAGATCTATACTAGGATTGTTACTATACAAACATGACACGTCGTATCGTATAGAGTACGTCCTTGTCGCGGAGAAATAATAAAATAATTGGCAGTACTTCCGAGGCTAAACTATTGTTAAATAACGATAACTTTATTATTACTATATCACAATAGCGAACAATTTTTTACCAGAGGCCTTCCTCTGGTACACACAAAACGAAAAGTTACAAATAGGAATCTAATTTCAGTTGTATCGTCGCGGCAAAAAGTCGATCAGTCGATTATGTCGGCGGGCTCTGATATCAATAGTGATGGGCCGGCCGCGGCCCCGAGCCGAATTAATTAGGTGCACAGTGAGAGAGGAAGGGCAAGAGGTGAACAGGTGAGCATTGTACTGCGGAATAACACGGCCAATGATTCTACAGATACACAGGGAGTTGTGTTACTAAAATGTTAATTTAAAACTATATTAAAGTTCAAAGATGAAATTCAAAAAACGAAAGATATTAATTCGCCGCATTGCGCTCTATCGCATGCTGTCACGGTGACGTAATCTGTAAAGTATCATTTTGATATAAGAATTGTTTACAAGATTTGTACAGATGAGAAAAACGGACTTAGTATTTTTCTTTTACCTAAGTTAGCGCTTGACTATCCCATCTGATGGTAAGTGGCGATGAAGTCTTCGATGTTAAAGTGCACTAAATTAGTAAAAGCCTATTCACTCTTGACTAAGTATATGTACATTGTGTGTGGCGTGACTCGCATTTTTTTAATATTCATTTTAATGTTGCCTGTTTTCTTCATGCTTTACGTAGTATGTCACCTGTCAACAGGCGTATACCATAGGACGTCACACGACACGCCGACGAAAAACGTCATATAACACACCTGTGCATTGATACCCGATTTTCATATCGTGCTCGCTTATGGCCACATCATTGACAATACCGCATCATATGTAATGATGAACATAGCATACTTACAACATAATATTACATGAAACTGGATGACTTTTGATTCCTGACAATATATGGGTATGATACAAGTGAAATTGTAAATCTGAGAACAGAGTAGTAATTTATATATGTACTTCCTTCTACATATAGCTTGATTCTAACCATATTTCACATTAATTTAATTTAACTGTCCTGTGGACTACAGCTTTATCCACACGAAGCTCATTCGCGTGACTAAAGCAATGCCGTGTGGGACTCCAGGAGTATGTTAAATAATTCATGAATTACAATATTGATTGCTGAATGTATATTTTGCTCGCAACAAATGCCAGCACATTTGAGGTTTGGTCGTGTGTAAAAAGACTTCGTAACATATAGAGGTGTGTGATAAGAAATAGAAATATAAAATGCTTGTAAATCTTAACTGCTTAAAACTAAGTACTGAAGAGTCAAGAGTCATAATTGGTTACACACGTGCTACCCATTACTATTCCAATACTGTGCTTGATTGTACACTTACAATGGGGGTGCAACACACCATGCTGGATAATGTGATGTTAACATGCAAATGATGATCAACTTCTGATGACTGTGAAAACTAAAAGAGCGTGCCGCAGGGTTTGAACCCACAACCGAACGAAACGTTATCGCTGCATATTGAGTTTACTTATATCACTAATTATCATAGAATTCCTATGCTAAGGGCCTCTTTGACATTGTCGGGCGGGGTATTTAGTGAACCTGACTGCTATGCCGCAGGTCGAGGGCTCGTTTTCCACTCAGGTCAAACTTTTCTGTAATGAGCGAGAATATTTGTTCTGTGTGTCTGGGTGTAAAAATATCTATATAAGTATGTATGTAAAAATATATATGTATGTTTATCAGTTGTCTGATTACCATAGTACAACCTAACGCTTAGTTTGGGGTCAGATGGCTGTGTGTGAGTTGAAGTATTTAAAAAAAAAATATAGTTTTTTTTTTTAATATTAATACTATCATTAATTTTAATATTAGCATTAACGATTCTGTATGTGGTAGTATGTAATTTTTCATTGGAGACATAGAATTTTGGTTTTGTTATTTAATTATATTTTGTTGTTTTTATATCAGGAAACTGGGCACAATAATGAAGTAGAATCAAAAAAAGAATAACTTAGATATTTACTATGTTTAAAAATGATTATTTATGTGTCGATTAATATTAAATCAGCAAAAATATGAATGCTGTGCAAACAGACAAATATGTACGTTCAGTATTTAAATTTGATTTCTGAAAAATCAAACAGATCTATATTTATGAACGTATCAATATTCCTACTTATCCATCCTACTTAATATTATCAATTATTACATAAAATTGTGTTCGTATCTGTTTGTATCTGTGTGTTCTATAGAGTGCGCCTGTAGATACAGAAGACATCAACGCGACGACAAATTTCACTCAGTCATCATTATCAAGTTATATTTTCTTTCACCACTAGGGTCCGCCGGCGGCTTCTCTCGCGTTCTTTGTTAATAAAATGTAGCCTATGTGTTATTCCAGACTTCATTCTATCTCTGTGGTAAATTTCTTTCAAATTCGTTCAGTAGTTTTTGCGTGAAGGAGTAACAAATATACATCCATTTATTTATACATATTTAAAAACTATTGCATTCATAATATTAGCAGAATTTTCGTGTTTAATTGTAATTTAAAAAGAAAGGAGGGCATTTTCCCGCCGGACTTTTTAAATAGTATATATATTTGTGTTGTTTTTATAAGGCTAATATTATAATGCAGTATAGTCGAAACAATTTTATATTGTCTTCTAATAATATTATTTTTAGGGGTAATATAATTGCTGAAGATATTGGTATTGTTAAGTTTTTGACTTGTGTAAGGCGAGCTTTATTGGATTCTAAGAAATAAGTAAAATTTTGACTTTCATTAAGCTGAGCTTCCAGTTCCTAAGACAAAATAAATAGGTTTCTTTTCATTTCAAATTATTTAAGTTTAAATAAAGAGTATTTTATTTTAAGGCGAAACTTTTTTTCGCTTTTAATCTTAGGTTTAATGGCCTGCTGTCCTATGTAAGCTCCAGGAGGGCATAATTCATTTTGCAATTTGAAATAATATCCTAATTTAAAAAAATAACAAAGTAGTTGAAGCTTTCAACATGAACTGAGAAAGCGAGAGCATTAATTTGATTGCAAGAGTTGATTGCAATAACCAGAACATTGTGTCCAGTGAACCGACAAACAGCACAGTACGCCAGTTTTAGTTTAACTTTCAAAATAAATTGATTCTAGCCTTACTATAGATTATATTCGCCTAAACCAGGAGTGAGCAACCCGCTGCCCGTGGACCGCATGCGGCCCTTTGAACATTTTTAAAGTAAATTTTTTATGCTTAGAAACACTGTGTCAAAACATAGAATAATACAACATAAAAAGCATTATAATGCAAAAATTGGGCAAATATATAAAAACATAACATAGTAACTATAAAACGTTAAGTACATTATAAAAATAAGCCGATAGTAGAAACTAACTCTGTCGCATTCTTAGGGATACAGTTAGACACTCGCTGTACAAGGGACAATTATATTAACAAGATTTGTTCTGAGGTACACTGATTCATCTATCCGTTATGGCGCATACAGAAAATAAGTAATGTAGTAAGTGCTCTAAAAACCTACCACGCCTATGTAGCTTCTAATTATGGATGTGTAATTCTGTTGTGAGGGAATTCAATATACGTCAATTATTCACAGCACAAAAACGATGCATACGTGCAATGTATTACCTAAAACCAAATGAAAGCTGAAAGCCTCTTTTCAAAAAATGTATTTGTTAACACTACCGTGCATTTATATTTACGGGGTGGCAACTTTTTTCAAAATAATATTCACCTATTTGAGAAGAAGAAAGATTTTGCGACTTTTTCATGTAGACATCCTGATAGATAGTGTTGCTGCCGTGTGGAGCTGCTGCGTGCTGCAATAACTGTTATCACATGTGGGTTATGATTTGTAATAATTTACCAGAAAGTGTTCAATTACAGACTACTCAATTTAAAAAAGCATTTATTTGACTGTTTAAAACAATCAAAACGCGCGGATACCATTGTCTCTAATACAAAAACATTCGGAAGCAAAACTAGCAATAAACAAAAACCGACCGCTACTATCCATAAAAACTACGACCTGACCTAAGTAGCCAGGGCGTTGACAGTTCAAAGACCAGGGTTCGATGTTCGGCGCGGGGCAGCAATCGTGACTATGTCCTGCGGCCCTCTAGCAACAATCAAATTCAAAATTGGCCCTTTAACTCAAAAGGTTGCTTAGCCCTGCCCTAAACCATTTTCTTACGCTGTGCTAATGTATGGCCTTTTATCCTATTTATTTTTATTAAAGTTCCATTTTGTTATGGTTGCGTAGGATAAAAAGATCGTGCTTCTGTGCAAGATTACTTCGTTTTGAAATAGACATTACAAAGATCTGTAACGGATTTGTTAAGCGGAAACTCATAGATTTTTTCTATTGTTACGAAACACTTCAGTAACGTAAACAAAATAATACTCTATTTGTTAAATATTTCATCACCATACATTTAAACACTGAAATACTTGGGGAAAGTTTGTCTCTAATACAATTTGATTTTAACGAAGTATAAGTTATTTTTTTAGATATAAATGACCATTATATTATTCATGTATATCACTGAAGAATTCTTTACGACACCAACCTCCCGACAACCGCCGTCTGTTTATTGTGTGACTGACAAGTGAGGAACTTGTTGTCATTCATTAAGGTGTAAAAGTTAGGGGTACCTATCAAAAATAACACCAATCTACCCAAAAACACCTACTTCCAGTTGCGTTGATTAGGTTCATCCATCCATCCATCCATCTTCCTTCCGAAAAACCTTTTAAACTACGAGTAGGTACCTCTTCTTCACTCTCTCCCTCTTTCCCATTATTCTGCTACCGTCTATTTTGTTGTATTCGTTGGTGTCATTACCTCGATTGTTTCTCTGATTCTGCTTTTTGTTTTTCTCAACTTTCCTGGCCTTGCAAATGTTGTAAACAGCGGGACACTTGCCTCGTCACCGGTGCTATAAGGTTTAATTTAAACGATTTGCTAAGGAGCTTTTAGCACCTTTTCTTCTCCTCAATGAAGAATTAAATTAAAAGAAAAATCCTAACAGGCGATAGAATAAAAAATCACGTATTACGTCAACAGGCCGGTTGGTCTAGTGGTTAGTGAACCTGACTGCTACAACGCAGGTCGTGGGTTTGATTCACACCCAGGTCTAACTTTTCTGTGATGAGCAGGAATGTTTGTTCCGTGTGTCTGGGTGTAAATTTCTATATAAGTATGTATCTAAAATTATATATGTATGTTTATCAGTTGTCTGATCACCATAGTACAAGCTAATGCTTAGTTTGGGATCAGATGGCCGAGTGTGAGTTGTCCAAAGATATTTATTATTAGATATTACGTACACAAAATGAATTTTTGTAATTGTAGTGAAACTTCAACTTTGAATAAAGAATATTACAAAAATATGCCATATCTCACCTGGCAACACATTGTTTAATGCAAAAATAATAAAGTGCTGTAATTTGAGTGAATTACATTTTGTAGTATCTATTGTTTGTGGAATACGCAAGGGTTGGTGCGCCATCTGGTGGGCTCGCTTAATAACTCGATGTCCCGTAGAGGCATTGTCCGATGTAATTTGTAGTTCGGGCTCACTCCCGAAAACATCCAGATAAATAACATTATTAATTTAAAGGAATAAATTCACTGTTCCCCGTTGTTGCTGTTTGCGTATAATTTTTTCTGTCGTTTCATTGGTGTTCAGGTAAAAATGTATTCAATTAGAATTGAAGTTCAAAATTGTAATGTTAACTTGGTGGTTCAATTTGGCAATATGTTGTATTGTCATTGTCATCGTTTTAACCCATCACAGCCCACTAATGAGCACGAGCAATGAGAAGGTTAAGGCCACAGTCCACCACGCTGGCCAAGTGCGGATTGGCCGATATAACTCCGAAAAGTTAGTAGTGCGAACCCGGATCCCCCGAGTAGAAGGACAAAATCTTAACTACTTATTTATTTTATACGAAAAGCGGACAAACGGGCAGACGAGTGTTCGCCGCCGCCCGTGGACATTAGCAATACCACAGGCATCGCCAATCTATTTTATTATCTATATAATCGGATACTATTTTACAATGTACGTTTTGATATATAGGAATATATATAGGAATGGATAAAATTATGAATACGCGAGCGAAACCCTAGTAAATAATAAATATTCTTCTGCAGACAGAGATTGAACAAGGAACATAAGGCGCCTCGAGTAGACTCCTGGCGACTGACGACAGCGGTCACTTTATACAACAACAAATGTAGTACTGAGTTCCCCTTTAGGCAGGATAAAACGGTCTGTAATATTATTTTCTGGGTCAGTTATAACTACTTACAATGGGAAATTGAGTTGAAATTTCGTGTTTGTTTAGAAGACAGTGCAAAAGCCCTGTTGTACAGATATTCAGATAATGGAGCGTGAATTTGCCCCCCGCAAATTAACTTTGAAACAAAATGACTTGAAAAGAACTCTGGTCTCAGATTATATTCAAAATCTGTTGATGTGGGCGGAAAGCTGCGATCAAAGTATTGTTTTGGTTTTAATTTTAATTTAATAATTTTAATTTAATAATATAATTTATAGTAAAATCAGTGATAGCGTAACCATTTGGCTCAGTTGGTACCGTTGGTGATTCCAAGGGGTGTGGAACCGAATGTACCTCTAATTATTATCAAAGTTATGTGTGTACTAGGGTCCGACCGCGGCTTCACTCGCGTGGTAGCGATGTTAATAAAACGTAACCTCTAGACCAGGGTTTCTCAACCAGTGGGGCGCACCTCCCTTGGGGGGCATAGGAGAGGCGCAAAGCATTTCATGATTAAAAAAAATAAAAAGGTTTCACATTAGTTAGTTCATAAATTTTAATTGTTTTGTACTACTGTTGTTTACTAAGTAAATGTTTATAAAGTATTGTAATGTAATAAATATAATAAAAACTATAATGTTGTCTTACTCCAACCAAACACTCATGACTTACCTATGTATATTTTATTAGAGGAGGAATGAAAACTTTCGCAAGTCGTTAGGGAGGCGCGACTCCAAATAGGTTGAGAATTGCTGCTGTAGACCATCAAAGATCTCCACATAAAAACACGTCAATCCGTCGCTCCGTTTCGACGTGAAAGACGGACAGACAGACACATTTTGGATTGATAGGCCGAAGGATTTATCACTCGCTTCGGTGAAGAAAATCGAGCAAAATTCTGTGGGTACTCCCGGGAGTTCCTCGTGAAGGTCTCGAAGGGAAACTATGGGCTGTACCCCACAAATTGTGAGAGTACTCAAGCCCAGCAGTGGGACAGTTATGAGTTGCAAAGATGATGACCGAATTAATTAAACATAGATATATTATGCTAATTCAAAAACACACAACGAATAGTTACCTTAACAAATCCATTATATGTACGTGTATACTCGTAATAAACAAATGCATCGCTGATTTTCAAGAAAGGAGCGGCCAATAAGATTAACAAGCAAACTGGTCTTATACAAAGGAATCAATAAAGTCGAATGCAAAAAAACCTTTATCCCCGATCACGTTACCAGTGTCGATCGCAAAAACACGGAGCATCAGGGCCGCTCAAAATATATTACATTCATCAAGAACTCCTTCGCTTCACCGATAAAAACATGGGTTTAGTTTTATAACGTCTTATGTTATAGGGAGTTACAGGGACTCGCTCGTCGACTTGGTAATTATTGGTAACATCGTAGGGATGGTAAAAGGTTTGAAACTGATCAAAGATAGAATAAAACATTACAATACAATTAAATATATTACTTACAATACAAAGAATTAAAATATATATATGGTATGGTAGTTATTTCTATCCATTTTGTGGAAGCCGACTAATTAATTCGTTTTGTTTTCAATAAAAAAATACTGATAAGTGATAAGTTACGAGTACCATTTAAATACATGTCCTTATTTTTTTAAATTAAATTGACGGTCAGATATGTTAAATATTAGTGAATGCTGTTCCCCTTGGAAATCTGTAACATTAATGGCACCAACGCGTTGCCAACGATTAATGTGTAGCTGTAATATATTTAAATAATATTCAATCCATTAAAATTTTGTGTTAGGGATGTGCTGTCAACGCCCAAAATTAACTTTTATTGGAAGTATTCTTTATCTCACAAAAAACAAACGTATATGTATGTATGTCTGTATCAGTAGCTAAACACATCCTGCGCAACTTGGTCGATATGTCATTTTAGTTGTAAGGCAGCGAGCAAGGATAAAGTGCGCGGGAGTGCGCCGCCCCGCGTGCGCGCCTCGTCGACCAATCACGGCCAGGTCGCTGGCAGGCGTCACCCACCACGTGGAATTAAGTTTTTATCAAATAATTCACTAATTAATTGTCTCACAACGAACTGGTGGACGATGTAGGGTGATATTAGTGCCTAGGAATTTGTATTTGACTGTTCTGTAACTATAAGATTGCAAGATGAGCAAATTGGCGCGGGCTCCCGTCCTGATGAAGGCTCTGGCCAGAGAGGCAGCGAGTTTAAAAGTGATATAGCATTTCCAACAAATTTATTAAAACACATACATTATGTAATGATAAACTAATAAACTACTTATTTTATTTCACCTTGTAGATTTATTTCGTAATGTTGATGTTTTGGACTTTTGGCAAACTAAGTCGTTTTTTTTTCTTCCTTTCTTTATAATATTGTTAACATTAAACCATTGTTGTTTTATAATCTACAGATTTTAATGATTTTTAATATTAGATATTTAACTAAAATGGACACAATTTTAATGTTAGGAAACCATTATAGTGAATTATCAAAATAAAATTACAATATTACGAGTTCTTTTTGGGCCCTATGCAATGAATTTGCCTCGGGCGTCATGGCCACTTTACATTACCTAGTTAGACATCGAATCAATAGACACTTATCCTAGTTGTTGTCATGTGATCACAAATTCCCTCCACTATAACCAAGGTCCATCAATCTTAAGAGCACGCGGGCGGCGGCGAGTCGCTGGCGTCATTATTTTGTTAATACGGACCCTTGATTCCTAGATTCCGGTCGTCGATGTTCAACTTGCAGTGTGCACACACAGCAAAAGGTCATTTTTAGATATATAAGCTGTTCTTGTCTTAATTTTTTATATGTAAATTGTTATATAAAGATTTTTTTGCGGAATTAAGGAAAAAATTATACTTTTGTTTCGATTTTAGTTAATATATCGGTAGTGTTCCTGAGGAAGTCGGTAGATCCTTGTAATACCAATCAAAAAATTGGCGGTATGGCCTTGCTAGGGTTCATGAGCTTTACTAGGAACATTTACAAATCATGGAGATATGAACTTATTTATGACACTGACTGTGTCATTATAGATTCGTAATTATTAGAGTACCTACGTTGTCTGTAGTGCCGATTAATATTATAAAACAAAGTGTTAATTAACAATTTGTTTGTTTCATTTATCCAGTAAATGAACTAACGAAAACTGCTTATTCATTATACTGCCTTCCATGGTCCACGTACCTGATATGGTACTTTCTTATTACTGAGCAGGTCTGAGGATGGAGATTGAACTTGAAATACGAACCCCACGAATGTCTTATGGTGGGTACACCCATTAGATTTGGACAAATTGTCTGGAATCTCTTTAAGTACTCATTTTTTATATAAAAGTACATTCCCATTTTTTATAGAAAGTAAAAACACCTATTAAAAATATGGGTAGGTATTAAGTTGAATCGTTCATAGCAACTTTCTGGTAACTGCACTCGACAGTTCATACGATGTTAAAACTAGTATCTCGCTTGTGATATAACAAGAGGCTAAGGTACATTGTTTAAATTAATTGCATCAATTATTTTCACCACCAAGAATGGGATGGACATTATGAATTAGCGGCACGAGCGAGACAAAAACTGCAGGAACTCTACTTTAATGTTTATTACCACATTCGACTCATTACCGACTCCAATTACATTGAATGGGGAGGTTTTTTTAATTAAAATTAATTGTTTCTGTATAATAAAATTAATACACCAATTACATGCTTTTCTAATTAGTTAGCTTATTAGAATTAACGACTGAAAATTATTGTTTTAGGTAACTTTATACATATATAAATACAACTACCGTGCTATGTAACATTTTTAATTTAATTAATAAATTAATAGGTTATTTTATTTTATTACTTTCCGATTCTAATAAGACTTTTCTTAGTTTTGGAGAGGCCTGGAATACGGTGGCGTGGCTACTGGAAGGCTACACAGTTCCTTGCGTCAGGCCCCCAGCGTAGAGGACCCTGACCTGTCCAACTATGATGTAGTGTAATATAAATATAGCAGGATGTGCCTCGCTGTGCACCATAGAGCAGATGATGAAGTGGCTTCACAACATTAATTTATTTAAATATATCTATTTTATATTTTGACTTGTATTGATAATGGTCCTGTTTATTTTTGCGCTCTTGGTTACCTAGCTACAGCACTGCTAGAATACCCTCTAATTGATACTTCGATGGTAAGAGGCAGTGAGAGGCGACAGGAGGCTGTTTGGCAGGAGGGCGATGCTGGTGGAGGCCATAGTTTGCTTGAGTTTATTTGGTGGGAGCTCAGAGTTTTATCTTTCTTAATCGAAAGTTATTTTTCTTTCGATATTATTTTTGATATATTTTTGATGCGTATGCCCAAACGTGGTCACTTCCCATCCTGTAGCCTATCTGTTAATATGTCACCAATTCCCGTAAAATATCTTTAATGAGGACTTAGTAAACATTAACGAAATATGGAATCTTATTATTTAGACAAAGAAAAAAAATATATTCTCACCCAATATTTTCCCCAACATAGATTTTCCTGGAAAGGTAAATTATTAAAATGAAATGTAATTTTTTTTATTTGTGTGTCAAAAGGGAGATTAGTACCTACAATGTAGTACACTCGTACGTACGTAAATGGTAATTATGAATTGATAAATACCAAAATTTTAATAAATATAGTTTAATAATGACAATAATTATTAAAAAAACTAAGTTTAATTAAATGTAACAGATATAAAAATATAATTAACGATGAATAATAACTTATGATATAATGTTAAGAAAATGCAGAGCTACGGAGCATATCGTCAGCGCCACATGAACACACAGCGTGACACGTATTAAATTAAAAGCGACAACATGTGTTTTCCTTCCCACAGGAAAACACATTAGTTCAAACATTTCCCGAGATCCCTCGTCCTTGTCCCACGCGGGCACTCGGCCCCAGGCGAGAAGAGAATACTAGACGACGCCCTCGTAAGCTAACTGCGAGCTTTCAGCGTAAATCTGTTAAAGCGAACATTTACGACGCCAACACAAAGAAATTTTCTTCTTTGTTACTTATCTTATATCATCGTCTCTGTCTGACGTCGAACGATTGCACAATATTAGAGCGGGATAGATAGATCGCATCGGTTCGACTGCGCGGTCAGAATGATTGGGTGAAAAAGTGTGCGGCGTCCCGCCCTTCTCTCGGCGCGTAGGGCTGCGTTCGCGCCTTCGGTCCCGGCTGGTTTACAAAATATTTTCTAAGAAGCAGTATGTCGGCTACGGCAAGGGGCGGCGTCGCGGGAGCTCGCAGTCATGCTGAGAAACTCAGCGGAGTCGGTGGACACACGTCGCGAAATCTTTCTTCACGAGAAAAAATCGTGTGACAATTTGATCGAAAAACCAATGTTGCTTCCCCAGCAGCCGTCACCAGAATCTGACACATCTTTATAACGATGCGTTAACTGTGATACTGTAGCCCGTAGTTTCATGAGGATATTTTATTTTATCGTATACATTGAGTGCAGTGTTCCCTTTTGTGTTTCAAACTTTGTATTTTGTGTTTATGAGTTTTTAGGATAGAAGCTTTCTGGATTATTCTTGAAAATTAGGTGAGTTATTTTTTTAATATCTGGCATGCTTGTACCCATAACTGGCAACGATATAATTTCTCTAACAAAGTCAAACTGCAGCCAAGTTATCCCGTCAAATCATAACAAAATAGACATGCAAACTCGTTCGATCGTTAAGGATGTGTTCAATTTGTAGAATTCGACGTACTTCTGTACCTAACACATTACTTTTACTTTATAATAATTTTATTGTAAGACAATTGTTTTGGAGTTAGTAAGGGCATTAACTGAACTCCATATATTTGTGCAAATTTGTTTCATAGTACTGAATACATTAGGATCGTGTATAGGTAATATTTTGATAATTGTTGTGTTAATGAAAGCTAATAATTAATTTAACTTTTACTCGATTTTATCAAAATCGACCAATGTTATCTGAATAATAAATAGTAATAATCATTATATTACGAACTAAACAAGATCATCATACCTAAGATGGTATTAATTATGAATATTAATTAAAAAATGAATAGATATCACAATTATAGTATATTCGATCACTGCCACATCGGCAGACCTCGTATTTCCATTTCTGGTAATATTGTAGATATCTCTATAATAGGTAGTGGATTTTGACTTTATCAGAGCGCCTTAAAATGGTTTTTTTCTATAAAATATTTTGTATATTCCAATAATTAGCATTGGAAATAACAGGGATTAAAATATAGGTGTCAATAGATAGGCAATTTATAAATATTGTAACTGATGAATTTTTATATTTTTGTGTACATATTTAATGTCGCATCCCTGCGTCAAAAAAATTTAACTACCGTCAAAAAAAAATTCTTTTATTATGGCACAAGCCGTCGGGCTGTTGTAAGTTCATACAGAGCAGGTACATTCGTTGGTACAGTACTACTTCTTTATGTGGCTTCCATTTGTGGCCCACTGCTGAGCTCGGCACCTCATTATCATCCTCTCATTGGTGGTCCAACCCAAACGGCAGAAGTATCAAGCGTCCGGCATGGCTAACGATTGATATCTAAATCAATCAGACAACAAACAAGACGCTGGCCTCCTTAAATATAAGGCCTCCGACAAGGCTTAACGATACATGGCTTTAAATGCCCTCCAAAACAGGAAAGCCCTCATAACATTTTGTCACTAGCTGTCACCAGACCGCGCCCGCCGATGCTTAACTTTTCCGATCACCCGCAATCGTCGCAGGTCGCCGTTTTATCAACTATTAATTATTTATATAATATTATTTTATATGCTACACGGCAACTATGCAGTACTTTGTTTACTAATTCCTACAGGTTACAATAAATAAAATCGCTAAAACAATACTGTAACTTGCTTTTACCCGAGACTTTGTCCGCGTACAACTAGTTCCATTTGTTTCTAGCTTGTAACAATATCTAAACGTATAAAAGTCTATTCTGATTTGTTTATTTGTCCTTTATAGGCTCTGAAATGGTAGGAGATAGAGCACTGATGTCTTTACTAACTTTGTTTAGAATTCTCTGGAAAAGAATTTGGAATCAAGATTGTATGGATCGGACACATTATTACTGAATTGATGCCTAGCAACGCGCGCCGATACAGCTAGTTTATATATATAAAAATCAATGTTTGTTTGTTTTTCGTTTATAACAATAATAAATATGTTTGGACAACTCTCAGACGACCGTCTGAAGTAGACTGTGAAATGTCCAGAATTGTCTTAAAAAGGCATTGATATCGATCGGCCACATGGTTGATGAGTTGATGCGGAGCAACACGCGCCGGGTACAGCTAGTATTATATAAAAATAAGTCAGACCATTTTCAATTAATTATTTTCTATTATCAATGAAAATGTTTTAAAATACGTCACAGGCCTTTTGCAAAAATCTATTTACCCAAAACTTGAAAGATGCTTTACCGGAGTTGGTGTCTCAGGGTTCCCGGTCCGAGTCCCTCATGGGGCAGGCATTCAGGTGACAAAGTTTGTTCTCAGCAGTTGAATGTCATTTATTTATTTATGACTTTATTATATCTTTTGAAGTTGTACAAAATAAAGGCTTGATGTTATAAGTGTTATAGAAATATTCTTGGCAATTCGGCCTTGCAGAAAACAGACAGACAGCGAATTCTTTATCAACATATATTTCTTATACGTGAACCGATTTAAATAGTGAATCGGTTTAAATAGTAAATTGGTTCTCAAATAAAAAATAAACAAAAACACAGATTAAATATTAATCCAAGCTAAACACAATATAGCAATTAATTGTATTTTGCAATTATTATTAAATTGGGATTTATTGCATTAAATTGGGATTAGCCGTTTTTAACATTAGCGTGCACAAAAGCATAGAAAATCACTAAAATCATAAAAAATATGTCTTATTAAAAACCCTAAGTAGTCGCTGATCCCAAATATATTCCAATTACAGACTGCGATCAGCAACAGGTCTAATGTATGACGTAATGAATAGTTATAACCAACCAAAACATACAATAAAACATTTGTATATCCTTACTGCTCATCTTACTAGCAACAAATGAAGAAAGAAGAAGAAAAAACGTTTACTTCCCCACAATCTGATCAATACATCAAAATTATAGTTTTCGTATAATTAAAAAATTGTAAAAATAGCGAAAAAGGCCGCACTCAGCGGAATCCGCTGTTGTTCCGTACGACCCACACTGCATACTACAATTGCCATATTGTACATAGGTAGGTCGTAAGTGGTACAACTAATTGCTACAGTTATTTTTGAAAACACAAAATCTTTGATTAATACGTAAAAAAATTATACCCGTTTTTGCGAAAATTACGCAGACGGAGCAGTATGAAATTTGCAACAGTTAAAGTTTTCACGAAGGAGTGCATAAAGCTATTATTTTATATTGAAATGCATTGGAAAAATATTAAATTACAAAATAAAAATATACACA
>DWJZ01004627.1:0-15102 GCA_018249125.1 Asbolis capucinus
AACATTCCTCTTCATAATATTAATGTAGATTACAGTACATTAGCAGATAAAACAGAAATTTTAATTTTCTCCTCGCTGCACTGTTCCAGCAAGCTTCTAATGACGAGTTACGTATCAGTGAGGCAAGCTCTCGGCCAGCGGCAGCGGCGCGCGGGGCCGGAGCGGGCGCCGGAGCCGGCCTGCTTATTGAAAACATTTATCGTATCCACTATTCGTTGGGTAACTGTGACTATTAAACACTGGAAAATAATATAAATATTGATATATACTTTATCCTACTAATATGTACGAAAGTTTGTGAGAATGGATAGATGTTTCTTACTCTTTCACACAAAAACTGATCGTACTGGCCTGTTGGAGATCTAGTTAGTGAAGCTGACAAGTAAACCGGAAGTCATGGGTTTAATCTCCACCCATTACAAACTTTTCTGTGATGAGCAGGAATATTTGTTCTGTGTATAAGTGTAATAATAATATTTGTATAAGTATGTATGATAGTCAGTTGCCTGATGACTATGGCAAAACGCAACACTTATTTTGGGATCAGATGGCCGTATACGAGTTGTCCCGAGATATTTATTTATTTAACTATTGAATGAATCTGGAAGGGCTTTGTACTCAACTTCACGTCCACTTAAATTTTAATGGATATGTAAAAAAATACAAAATTTAGCACTTTCTTCATTGTTTCAGGCGCCTCATGATAATATCACGATTATTTCCCACTAAATTGCGATACAATATAATGTAGTATTAAACAAACTGAGTAGGCGGAGCCCTCTATAGATGTGGAGTAGCATCACGAGGACGTCTCGTTCTCTAAGCCGTACTAATGACGCTATATCAATACGTCGAAGAACCATTTCCAAGAAAAGATTCCTCAACATTGCTTCTATGACGATTATTCACATAAGTATAATAAATAAATTTGGAATATCTGTTTGTAATATTAAAACAACCGTTTCCAATGAACAATTTTTTGTTAACTTCCACGAGGACGAAGTCGCGGGCACAGCTAGCACTTGATGGGGTGTGCCACTATCACTATAGGATTATCTTAAAACGATTATACGACCACTTAGCGAGCAAATGTGTTGAAAAAGTATATTAATATTCTGTGGTAGCCCTATTTCTAGTCCATTAAAGTAGTTCTCATTACGTCCGCGCGGGGGCGGACCGCAGCCGGCCGCTACCGTGCACGCCCGCGCCACCGCGCGGACAGCGCTCGCCTCTGGAAATTGCTCTAATCACCTGTTTACTGTCAACCTCTAATCTCAGAGCTGATTGAGTGCCCAATAGATGTACTTATGTCACATTACTTAATGTAATACTGCCTGTTGTTGCGCGGTTGTAGTTCGACCTGTTATTGGTAATAACATGCAGACTTTAGGCCAGACGATGATTGTTGCGTCATTAGGGAATATGACAGGTACATTTAAAAAAAAAACAACTTGAGGAAACTGAACTCAGAACGCCCCTTAAGGTTCTCCACCAGCGTGGACCATGGCCTGTAAATTGTAAAATGAGACCAGCACCAAAAACAACCCGAACCTGTCTATGTCCAGATTTACAATTACACACAAAATACTGTCCACATTAATGTATACCTGTATATCTTAGTTGAATTACCGACGAACTAAGAAAAAACTTAAAAACATTTTACGTTCAACATAACATGACTTGAATGAAAAATTACTTTTATTGTAAATTTTGGCTAAATATCATTCGCTCCACAAAAATTCATTTTCATTCTGGTTATAAAAAGATTAACATATTTTTTCAACTCTCATTAATAGTTTCAAGCTAAATATATCACAAAAATTAACAAGCAATCTCCGTTCCGAAATATAGTCTTCGACATAAGTGTGAATCTTATACAGAAAGCTCGAGACAAAACTCAAAGAGCGACACTCGACCTGATCAACCTTGTCAACATCTACTTCTTTCCTAATGTACTTTTAATAGAGGCCCCAATATCAGTCCGTTATATTGACTGGGGTCACCGGTAGCCCCGATATTGGCCGCAGCATAATTAGGCACATGTTAATGCAACAGATTGCCTGTACCAATCTCTAACGAGACAGGTCCCGAGGCGGTTCCTTTAAACCCGATAAGTGTATTCATACGTTTATTTATTTCTCCTTTTGTACGTTACATGAGACACGGAATAAATTAAGCTACCGTATTTGATGTGATACTGGAAGGGTGTGATACGAAAAGGATTTTTATTCTTTCGAGCGCAGATAAGCTGGAATCGAAGGATGAATTAAAAATAAGAGTATCGAAGTGATGAGAGCTGATTAACGATTTGCTTTCGGTTTTAAGTTTAATCTGCATTATGAAAGGTTTTACATCCTTACATTGTGTTTTAGAAACGAATCGCCGTACTCAAAGAAGATTTTTTTGTTTTTGACATAAAAAATTTTTTTGTATTTTGATATATGCAAAGTAACCAGAGTCACATGAAGTGAGTAGGTACAAATGTCCTATGCGTCAGAAATGCTTTGGGAGCTGCAATGCGTTGTTACCAACGAAAAAGAACAGGTCTCGAGCCTCCAGCGAATACAAGTTGCCTACCAGCCAGCTGAAGCTCATCACACGGGCTTTTTATTGCCATCTCACCTGCAATGCCTACCTGTAATAATTTTTGTTGTAACTAAGGTCCACTCGTGGCTTCGCCCACGGTTATTGTTACGAACGGCTTGATTATGAAGCCTCGGGAATTGATCCATCTATTGGTGAAAACCGCATCAAAATTCGTTCAGGATTATTTGAATCTATCAGGAACAGAGAGACAGACGCGATGAGGAGTCTTTACTTTATAATATGTAGTTATTGCAGCTGTAATTAATCGTTTCAATTTTGTTTACATACATTTTTCAATAATACAGTAGAAATCTATACCGACACGCGACTGCGAATCAATCTTGTAAGTGACGTATCGATTTCCAGAATATCTGAGGTTCGATAATAAACACTAAGCATGCAGACAGGCTAAGTGTATTGGTTAAGACTATTGACGGAAATACAAACTCATTAACTGGCTACTGGTGGCTGCCTGGGCTCTCTCATAAACTGCCTGCTGTGTACAGGTTGCTCTGTTACTAATTTTTATTTAATATATTTAGGAAAAACGAATCCTCTTATCAGATTAGTAAAAAGTTTATTTAAAAATGTTGAGGTTATTATATCGTTAATATAATATTATATTCATTTAAAGAAAATGCATTTTCTATAATCATCATAATGTTTTATGTACTTACTTAGACAGGCCGTTTGGTTAGTGGTTAGTGAATCTCACTACTACACCAAAGGTTGTGGGTTCCATTCTCACCCCGGTCAAACGTTTCTGTGATGAGCAAGAATGTTTGTTCTGTGTGTCTGGGGGTGATATAAAAATATACATATATTTAAGTATGTATTTAAAAGTATATATATATATATATGTTTATCGGTTATCTGATCACCATAGTACAAGCTAACGTTTAATTTGGAGTCAGATGAGTTTTCCAAAGATATTTTTTTAATATTTATACTGGTTATGGTTATAGTCAGTACATATATTTATGGCTATATATGGCTATTTAAAAACGTCGCGGGGACAAGGTCGGTTATTTTTCTGCGTGACAAAATACATTTTCGCATTTCATGTTAACAGTAGTAGTAGCAAAGATGTGGTATTTTTAGATGGGGAAACGAAAAAATCAGATTTTTAATACATGATCTGGTTATCGGTCTTAGGTAATAAATTAATATCCCGCACACCACACTGCTGTTGGAGTATCTGCTAGGCCTCATCAGTGACGAGGAAAACCTGTGCTCATTGCTCATGGGTTATTAATGGTTTAAAGCTAATAAATTAATATTATTCCGGGAGCAGCCTGTATGTGTGGCGGCTGCGTCTGCGGCTGCGGCGCTCGGATTGAGTTAAATGCGTCCTTATCGCGCCCTAATGGCCCGCAACATGTCAATTCATCACTCGCCTCTCACGCTCCTACCTCTAAATTATCCTTTTTTAAACATTTCCAACTTCCATACATTTTAATAACATTCTTTTTAAGGTAAATTTTAGACGGAGGCGCCCAAGGAATCCAGTTATAAATGGTTAATATTATTATTGGGAATTTCAAGAAAAATGTACGAAGTGCTTAGGCCATAAAGATTATGGAATCGCATATTTTAGGACATTTCCTTTAGATCTGGTAGCGTGAGTTTTAGCGGGAGAAGACTGCCGTGCTTGTGCTGATGCAGTATAACTAATATTCAGAAGAAATAATTATCATTTCTCATTCGTAGTTTTAAATGACCTGTAATGGGTATATTTTAAAACTTTAATAAGGTTCCATTGCACTAGCTTACCAGTGCGGGACGCGAATATTTACTTAAGAAATATTGAACACTAAAACTGCTCTATTAAACTTTGTTATTGGGGATAGTTCGAAGTACTAATTTATAAAAGAAGTCAGAATACCAAGGTATCGTACCAACCAAGGATTCGTAGTTATGGAGTAATAACCAATGAATCAAAAAAGTAACTCGCAGATGTGACAGTTTGGCTTCTGTAGATGCACTATATGTTTGTGTGTGTTATGTGCATTTAATGACGTACTTATAGAAAGAAAGCTGTCATAGCAATACAACTTTAGAACAGACAGACAGCATCCGACGAGATGCGCCCGAGGCAATCCTCACCGAACCACACGAGGTCGACAACAACGTCTAATTGAATACCTACTTCATCTATTACTCCTCATTCCTTTCGAACCGATAAAACATGAGATAGGCCGGCTACTCAATGTAAGGTACAAAAAGGCAGCGAGGCAGCGGAAGCCGTTCCTAAGCCTTCGATAAGTGTAGTGCCGACAAAGGCATTAATACATTTAGGAGGCATTATAAATCACTGGTAGTATCGAGCCACAATTAAGACGTCGGGCCGGCGCGGACGCATGCCCCCATCGGAACAGCCAAATTAAGAAATGTGTCACCGTTTTATTGAAGATTCCTTTATTATTGGGTTTCACGGCTTTTTCGGTAGCCGATGAAAGGTTCGTGGCGCGCAGTTTTAGTACTGATTTTGTTATGGAATCTTGTCTCATTATTGCATTATTGTTCCGCTGTTGGATCCGGCTCTCGTGCGGCTTAGATCACCCGCTATGTGATAAACGATCTTGAACTTTAGGTTCAGTTCTCAAGTATTTGTATTTTATTTAAACTCACTTTGGTTGTTGCTATTTTGTGCCTATCACTGATGATATTCTCGTTTCCTTCCACCTAGTACATAGAGAACTATTTACAGTTTCCAAGTATCTTTACCTTCCTTCTAGTAAACTCCATTTAAAGTCAACTGTATATAAACACTTTAGTTTGCTAAAAAAATTCCGGGAACGTTTTGGAGTAAAGCTATATATGTATTTATTTCACCAAACGTAATCTAAAAGTTGAAGTATACGGGAATATTATTTATTAATAAATATGCTAATAAGCAGACAGTAAAAAACTTATCAAATACACCTGTTATGTCCATAATGACAACATCTTTTCAAAAAGCCAAAATGTTTCAATTAAGTGTCATTCGATCACTTTATTCTTATTAGGTTTTTGTTGGTTGTCATAGACGTAATTTATTCAAATTGGTTTATTTTCTTCATTCAATCTATTCAATGTAATAAATTTAATAAGAAAAATCATATCTAAACGGTACATACAAATTATCTCCAATTGGTAGAGAATTGGGAGAGGACCCTGGATATGACAAATGCTGATCTGGTCATAGAAGTAATGATGGACTTAATTCTTGGCGCAGGGAAGATTGAGAAAGGTCCCTTCCTTCTAGGAAGTACATTTATGAAGCAACAAGGTCGGAAATAACAACGCCAACAAACCTCAGACACGGAAACAATATGGGTGGCATATTGTATAAAACAACAGAAGAAAAAGGAAAGAGAACTACGGGACGTGGTGAAAGAAGTAGAAGAATTTAGAAGGCACGTTATAGCAAAGCAAGATATCCCTCAATCAACCTGACTATCCACATATATATCTAGATATATATTCTCGACATAATATAAGAATATTGTGGTGGAGGCGATTTAGTTGATACTGGTGCAGCGGACCAGCATCGACCGAAAAAGGGAACAAATAACACGGCTCGATAACAACACTCTGGAATCGATTTGGAGAGTAACCATTTAATTATTTTATCGGTAATCTTGCATCGTTGACAAATACTAGTTGGGTGACCAGAGGATCAGAAGGTATTACCGTTTCAAACTCAAGTCTAATAGTTGAAATGTAACACTAAAATGTGTTAACAAAATGTTTAATGATCAATGTTTAATACTTAATTAAAAAATAGTCCCCCATGTATTTCAAAATCATTTTCACCCAAAACATATTAAACTACATTAAACATAAAACTAATTGAAAAGATGTAGGTAACTAAAGGAAATCCAATATTCTTCAAATTTGAATTTTATCAAAATTTTAACAATTTTACTTAATAAGAAGTAAGGTGACACGGTGCGAGCAACACTCACTGGATAAAGAGTTTCCAATTGCAAATATACTATCATGTTTTCACTGGTCGTTTCGAATTAAATATGTATTGACATATAGGATACAACATTCCTTTTTAATGGGAATAGCCAACAAACGAACAAAAGATCCTCGTCAGTCAAGCACATCAGAAATACCAATCGGCATCACCGATGTGTCCTCCAAGCATCAATCTTTGTTTCTTTAGTATGTCCGTGGCTCTCTTACCGGCTGTATAATCTGTGACCAGCGCAGGCAATAAGACGAGTGGCAAGTAATCGTCGCTTAGCCGTCGCCCGGTAGCCGCGGGCGCTGCGATGTTATCGACATAACCGCCCGATTTATAAGTATCGATTATACGTATCGAGACATCGATACCAGGAGCGGTCGTTTGCCGGACGGCCGGAGCCGCCATTTTCGAATTAATTTTTTGCCAAAATTGTGGCTTATTGAGAAGGAATTTTGGAATTTATGTTGTTAGAGCAAAGTGTATGCGCACGTCTACATACGGTTCATAAAGTTTGCGCCTACACGTAATAATGATGCGTGGATTTGACCTACAAATGGCCTGTGGCACGAGCACGGACCTCTCCTTATCAAAGAGGAAGCCTCGAGCTTTGCTTCAGAACACCGCACTCTCAAATGCGGATTGGTAGAGGAATTAGTGGCCGACTAAAGTCTGTATGGTTTAAAGTTTTTATGCCTCCCGAAGGCCGTCGACAAAGCTCAATATATTATGTAGCCATAATAATTTTTATCTTGAGGTCATTTAGGCTACTATTAGTTAACGTGGCTACTAATTGATAAATAATGAATACTAATTGATATCTACTAATTTTAGTCAAGCATTAACTTATAAAACGTAAAAAAATAAATACATAAAAATATGATATATTTTTGGACAACTCACACACGGCCATCTGACCCCAAACCAAACGTAAATTTGTGCTATGGTGATCAGATAACTAATAAACATACATATATACTTTTAAATACATACTTAAATCGATATTTCTATTACACACCCAGACACACAGAACAAACATTCCTGCTCATCACAGAACAGTTTGACCTGGGTGGGTATCGGACCCACGACCTCCGGTGTAATAGTCAGGTTCACTAAGCATTAGACAAACCGGCCTGTAAAAAAAAGCTACTGTAATATATAGAAATGTAAATATATCCGACCTTGCTAAAATATCTTGTTGTTGAAAGTGGTCAGTAGTAAGTAGACACGTCTACAATATACATATGTAATTGTCAAGTATTACTGTTAAATATTAAGTGGTACTGTTCCACGTAGTATACTTAGTAGCTACTAGTTCCTTATACTGATTTAAGTCTAATTGGTCGCCTACAGGTCGCTAGTAACTTACTCGAATATTGAATATACAGTTTTCTAGCTGGATTTTATACCGCTGCAACGAATTCCAGTTTGATCACACATTTGAAAATTTCTCAAATTACTTTTGTTCTCCATGTTTACTAACAGATGTATATTTATGAATAATTGGTCTATAGTTATTTTGATCAGTACGTAATAATAATTATGTAAAAAATACACTTAGGGTGAATGTTTTAAAATGTTACTAAGATTTTTAAAATCATGTAAAAGGTTTAGAGATTAAAATTACTCTCACACCATTCTGTCCTTATAAACAAACTTTATATGACACAGCCTAACGTTCGGTAATTTCAGTACAATTTATTTTTTCAATAGAGTTACAGCTGAATTTCAACCGCAATTCTCTAGTAATTCTAATTATAAATCTTCATTTTAACGAATAACTTTTTGTAGTTTATTTTCCTCTCCGATTTACAACGAATGCTGTGATCACGTGGCACGTTACTCGCTAATAACGTTATCACAGTCATTATCATAACAGGTAAATTAAACATACGTCTAATATCATGTTACATAAACCGGCAGTTACCAGGAATCGCTTTTTATTCTTATCGGAATATTTCGTACTCACCTAAATCAGTTTTATAGTATCGTCCAAAACTAGCTCGATACAGACTTTACGTTCACAAAACGTCTTTTTTACAGCCCATAAAATTTTATACCCGAAGCAACTTTACTAAACAGGTGACATAATTGTCAAAGAATACACGGAAGAAATCATTTGAAATGCCTTAGGGCACGTTCACTGATTCCAATTTATATCGTACGGAGACGTGCGAAACATCGTACGCGTGAAGAGCTCTCATTAAATACGTCTTTCTCTGTGAAGTAGGTAGTGTTTCCGGTGATATCACGTTCATGAAGTCCTATTTGCTTGGACTGCGATGAATATCTGTTTCTTTGAGATTCGTGTAATTATCTAATAACTTCTTCCCTATATCCACATATATCTGTGCCAAACTGAATTGTGACTCGTTAAACAGTTTTTGCGTGGTAGTGTGTTGAGTGTAAACATCCATCCATTCTCAGAAATTTGTATATTAATAACATTACTATGATTACTAGGATTAGTATTATATTTATAATATTCGAAGACGCGAGAAAAATAACATATTGGAATTGACAATGGACGTTGAAAATGTACGGATGTATAGTTCGTATACGGTCAACTCGCACTCACGGTGCGCATTCCCGTTGTACTTGACTACTTGTAAGCATACATTACAGATGAAAACGATCCCTCAGTTTTCGGATATGAACGGACGAATAAAATTTACACGAAAACGTATACAAAGTGAGCACAGCCTTATACTCAAGTTATTTTGGTTGCCATTAAAATTATACAAATTGTCAAACTGGTTTCCGATACGACACGATAAGGCGAAAGCCGATCCGTAACTCATCGGATAGTGCTGTTATTCTTAATTCCTGTGTATTCAGCCAATTATATATCTCCCAAATACTAAATTTGAGAGTAGATAAATCTGTAGATGGCTGATGTTTTCAATTAAAGTTACCACGATGTTTCTTGTTAGACTTAAGATGAAATATTTTTTGTAAGTAGTCGTTATTGTTACCTGTATTTGTTTATATAAATAAATAAAGGTATACGCTCTCTTCCGAAGTATTCGTCTTGTTGTAAGTAGAAAAACATAGTAAATAGAAGTTACGGCGCGTCTGCATTATAAATATTCTATGCCTTATAAATATTCTATCTTTATATATATTTCTATTCTGCTCAAAATCAAAACTGGGATTCTTATCTTCGCAGCTTCGCAAGGCATTCCACAAGCGCACGGCAATACCAAGTTGACTACACGGTCGAAAAATTCTACTTCCACTTCCACTGTCCGCTTCCAATCGGATTTTGATCTTTGGGAGAGCCACTAAGGCCGTTAGAAGGAAATCCTGTTTATTTTAAAACTTATCAGTATCATACCAGTGTTTCATATGCATTTATTGAAGAATATCTGTAGTAACATAGAATTCCTAGTTGTTCTACATCTCCTAAGTAAACATTAAGTAAATCAGTAACTATCAATCAGTTTCCTAAATTATTTATTAGTTTCTTGATTTCTAATGTGATTTTTTTTTAAATAACATTTATAATAAAAAAATATATATATGTTTATATACTAATTAAAATATAATTTAAATAGGGCCCACCTGGCGGTGCAGTACCGAAGGTGCAGGGAGTATTTCTTATCTGTATGAATGATTTACAATAATATTTTTCGTCAAATGGTCTTCGTTTACTGATGTTTCATATCCCGTATCTTGAATTACCATGGAAATCTACCAGATTGCTTATTTTGTGCATAGTAAGAACTATTGAAGCAGGGACGACTGACTTGGGACAAAACTCAAGACAGTAGAGGGCAACGCGAGCGTCAGAAGTAGGAGAAGAACAAGGAGAAGCAGACTCCGATACTACTACTATTGTCTATCTGGCTTTATAATCAGAGTATGTCGACCATTGTCTGACTTAGGTTGTTTTAAACTTTTATATTACTCATATGTTAGAAGTATTCTCGAATACTGCAGTCCTGTCTGGAACCCCCATTACATAACCTACATTCAAAAATTAGAAAAAATACAGTGCAAGTTTGTAAAGCATCTAAATTATAAATATTCTCGTAGTTTCCAAGATTATCTAGACTCTTGCTCGCATTACAACCTGATGTCATTGGGGTACAGACGGACCTTAGCAGATATGTCTTTCCTACATGGTATATAATAATGGTTACATAGACTGCTTTGCATTAGTACCTAAAATCATGCGTCTTTCGGTCTCGAAAAAACGTACTAGGCATGCAACTACATCCTTATTCGCAGTTGTCCACACAAAATGATTACAATGTTTGCAAAATTCTTTGGTTAATAGGTTACAAAAAAGTTACAACTAAAAGTTCTATGCTATAGATATTTTCATTATTAGTAAAAGCAGTTTAAAAAGTGAAGTACACAAAATTATTAAACATCGTGAATATGAAAAGTTGCAGAATTAAGTAGGTTAAATAAATAATAATAAATAAATAAACAATTACAACATTATTATTTCACTCATATTTATATAAACATACATACTAAAGCACTCATACCTACACACATATACATACATGCTCCTACACACAAACAACACGTAAACACATACACACACGCATACACGTATTGCGAGGCTGTAAGTGTTATAACTACCCTAATAAATTGACAGTCGTAGGTAACAAAAAAATATAAATTGTAAATCTATAATTGGCTGTATGTTCTTTTTTTGTTTTTTACTACTTAAGAGCTGTGGATTTTGGAGAGCCTCAACCACTGAACCGATTTTTAAGAAATTTGAATAGAAATAGTAAAACCTTGCTATACAACTTTTACTGTTTCGCGAAATTAAGCTTGAAGAGTTTGAAACAGGGGATGTGAGTTTGTGTAAAAGTACGTCATTGTCGAATGCCAAACTAGATATTTATTTTACATTTTATAACTTAATGCTTGACTACAGTCCCACCTGATGGTAAGTGGCGATGTAGTTTTAGGTAGTAAAGTGCATTAACTTAGAAGAAGCTTATTCACTCTTGTCTTGAAGACTGCTACATTATACTCGATCGGAAACTCAATTTAATTCAATCCTAAATAAATGGCAATTTATTTCAATCCTTCGCGGTACGTCGTACAAAGGATGAGGTGAAACGTGTCGTCCGTACCGGAGGGATATCCACTATGTAAGAAAGGATAGCCGGAGTGCGTCGTGTCGTTCGTTTAGACACAAGGCAAGAAACAAATAAATACCTATCCGTTCTAGTGTTTTTGTAATAACGTCCTATATTGGGATGAAACAAGAAATGAAAACTATTCCACGCAGACGTTATTTGCGTGTAAAAATTGGTAAGTGCTTAATAAATAAAAATACTGATTCATTGAATAGTTTATTATTGTCACATTGCGTCTGTGAGATCGCGCAACAGAAACAACGACATACAACACCTAAATGTACTAGATCCCTTACTTAGTATTAAAAGCATAAGAATTTAAATGATTCTTATATAATTTATTATTTAAACCTGCGATGGGATAAGGAAAACTTAAATAAATTGAGATATTTAACCATTTCGTTTTGATGAGATTACATACAATTCAGCGACGGAAACTCTTTAGTAACTAATATGAGTTACGCCCTTATTGTTTTCCACATAAGGACGTAACTCTTTAGAGTAACTCTTACTGTTTTTCGTCGTCGAAATTAACTTTTGTAAAACAAAATTCTCTTTTAATCCCATCGAAAAATACAAAATTGCTGAATATTTTTCTGCGATTATACAAGTATCCCAGTAACAGTATACCATAATGAAATTAATTCTAAAATTATGATTAATTCTAAAATTTATTTTTCACACATTGCAAGCTGCTGAGCACAATTAATATCTTAAAAATAATTTAAGACAAATGTAAAAATATTTTTAAAAACAAAAAATATCTTAAAAAAGCAATTACGTATAAAAATTAAAAAAATATCTACTAATACAAAATGTTTTAAAAACAATTCCTTTCAAGACAGAAATATATATAACTAATTTTAAATATAATAATAAAAACTAGTTATTGGAATGTCTGTATGAGTTACAATATTAAATACACAAAAGAATTAAATAAACTTAAGGTAATCTTAATTAATCTTAATCTTAATATTTTAACAAATGTACAAAAAGTAAACCAGACAAAACAGAAACAACTAATATAATAAAACAAATTCATTTGAATTAATAATAGTTTTATTTTCATTGGCACAGAGGATTGTATTATAACAAATCTAATGTACAGTTATTATTATCAACTCAAATAATTAATAGATGCAGGTTAAAACAACAAGTGAAACAAAACATAACATTTTTTGTTACTACTTTGGTACGTTCGTAATAATTTAACTATAGATATCTCGGGAAATATGTATCGAAAAACACTAATCTAGTTTATTCAATCCCGTTAATAAAGTACTGAAGATTCTTTCGGTTAATAAAACGGTGTTTTTTCAAATGTTGCATTCATTTGTTGCTAAGCCTACTCCACTAGTTCTTCTCAAATATCTTCCGTGTCTCTTTTACGCGATCTATCTCATCGATCAACTATAATTTTATTCAAATATTATTGGATAAAATGTAATTTCAAGTTCTTTTTTTCAATTTGCATGTTTACAAACACACAGAAACAAAGAGTGTTGGCAGGTAGATTAGCTTTGGTAGGGTTTAGTGTGATGTAGTTATTGTCTATATTGAAGCCTGTCCAAATAAAACAATAAAAAATGAAAAATCTATGATTTGAACATTTCTTTGAAATAAATATTACAACAGGATACGCAAGCACAGCCATGAGACAAAACTATGTTATGCAGTTATGAAAATATTACTATTTTATACTATGCTAAAATAACTTACATTTCACAACTATAATATATGAAAACAAGATAATACACACGTAATAGTAAAATAATTCGATGAATTATAAGAAAAAAATGACTTAAAATACCTTAAAAATTATAATTGTAAAACACATGAATATAAAACTGATACCTACAATAAAGATTACAAAAATCATAATTTATTTAAATTAATCAAGATAAAACTAGTGATAGTTGAAAAATTAGTACTTCTTTTGACTAATTCCTCTATAGTCTATGACAAAATTAGTCACGGTGCCCCGAGCGGGATTTGATAAATTAGGACGAAATCTTGCAAATATCTTTTTTTTTCTGTAAATTTATGCTTGACCACTATCCCACCTGATGGTAAGTGGCGATGTGGTCTTAGATGGTAAAGCGCACTAATTTAGTAATAGCCTATTACAAGCCTTTATTTAACTTGCAGTATGTTTGTATATTAGTATGTTAGTATGTTTGCTTATTACGGGTCAAATCTTGCAAGCTTAATTAGACCCACTTCCTCTTACACTACGGAGTTCAAATTTTGCATACACCTTCCATCCTGATGACAATGCATTTTTATGACAACCAAGGCCTGATACTACGTTCAGGATTGGCTCCAGACAAGGGAACTCCTCAACTGATAACTGTTATGGAATATCATGTGTTTCTTGGTATTACATTTATAATCAAAGCTTGTATTTTTAAATATTTTTAATAAACCTTTTAGAGATCATGCAGATATTGTAGTCGCCGATTAGTCGGCGACAAGTTCAAGTCAAGTACATTTTGTATTTCTTTTTAATAATGTCTGTAATAATAGAGAATGACAGTAGTCGGCTTGGTCGGCTGGCCGTCAGTCGGTTGTAAAGAGGCCGACTAATCGGCCGACTAGTGTTTTATTCCACTCCTAAGTTATAGTCGGCACATTGTAATCTTTATTTATTACATTTTTTCATGATACCAACACTATTACTGAATTTAACCATTTTTATTAATTTCTAGAAACATATTAGTACCTACCTACGACACCTTTACACAAATGCATATTAATCTCCTATAATTACTTAGGAGAGTATTAAAAAAACGAAGTCTATGCATAACTATTCTTTAAAATTTCTCAAGTTAATCGACATAATGACGCTCCTATTCATCCACGGTTGGATCCATCCATCCATCCAAAAATATAAATGATAAAATTAGCAATGGAAAAAAAATTAGTATAAGTAAGTAAAAAGTAATTAGTAAGTATTTAGGCAATTTGAATATATAATGTATTCATCATTCATTTTACATCTCGGATTTGTCATGTCATAATTATAATGTTTGTATTTTTTTATGTAATTTTAATGTAATGATCGTTAAACTTATGTCAATATTAGTAAAAATTAATTGCTGGTAATTTTGTCAATAATTTATTATACATTATTCATACCGTATATATTTAGGCAATATTGTGGGACTCACAGCTTACATTGAGTAAGCAACTAGAAATTTCTGAGTAAATATACTAGATAACTAGTAGTAAAAAAATAAGGGCGTATGTGTAAGAGTTACGCTAAACAGATACGCTCTTTTTTCCGTTATCGAATAACTTTATGCTTCTCTACAATCCCACGTGATGGTAAATGGCGATAGTCTTATATGGTAGAGTACATTAACATATAAAAACTCTGTTCACTCTCGTCTCGAACACACCTGCATTATACTTGAAAGGAATTTCGTTGATTTTTTTTGTAACTTTAAAACT
>DWJZ01004628.1:0-15101 GCA_018249125.1 Asbolis capucinus
TTCGGAGTTATGTGCGTTTTAAGCATTTAAATGTCACTCGTTATAACGGTGAAGGCAAACATCGTGAGGAAGCCTGCATGCAGGGAAGTTTGCAAGACTCAAAGGTGTGTGAAGTTTGCCAATCCGCACTAGGCCAGCGTGGTGGAATATGACCTTAACTTTCTCATACCCGAGAAGAGACCCGTGCTCAATGCCGGGCCGTCATGGGTTGTGAGAAGAAGATAATAGATCGAGTGACATATTCCGAATACGAATACTTCCAGAATACAACCCTAACCAGAGTGAAATGATCAAAAGTTTTTGTGAATCGCAATATGATATGCGCCGGCACGACAGATGAGGTGATATCCATGCGGGGTGGTCCGTTAACGTCTTCTCCAGATAACATTGTCTATCAACGGATTTTGATTCTTTGCAACCCACAACTGTCCCACTGCTGGGCTAGGACCGCCGCATTTTGACTATTGTAGTAATGTTTTATCTTTAATCATCTGTGTATTGTATTAGTTTTGATGTTTTAAACAGCACGCCCTTACCAATACGCACTAAAGCAGCGTGATGGAAATTTTAGGTTTCGAATAAATGAAAGCTGTTGACAATGTTAACAGTGACGGGACCAGTGCGATAGAATGAGTGTATGTAAGCTTTTATTATAATAACAACCGACAACCATCTTAGTATGCAAAGATTGACAAGAAGAATGTAAAAATGGGTACAATATGGCGCGTTAAATGGACAGCCTATCGGAAACCCCATGCTGGCAGCCAACCAAGATATTTGTATTGACACTGGAAACACTCTGATCCGTGACTGGCATTACCAATCTGATAGTACTTGTCCGTATAAGAGCATAGCCTAGTGGTTTGAACGCTGGTCTCTCGTGGGTTAGTCTAAGTCAAAATATTTTATTTCATCATAGGAACATCGAGCTTACTTAATGAAAGTCAGAAAGTAACATACACGATATTCATACATTCTTATTAAGATACCTTAAAATTGGCCACTGACTTAAAATCCATAACCAATCCCCGCAGTACTGCCTTATCGTCTTGGCTAGAAAGCATAATGACTACTAATTATAATTCCCCAAGAGTTAAGCCATATACCAGAATAAAATATATTCTATAACCTTCCTCGGTAAACAGTCCTAGCTTTTGGCGATTGCTAACTAACGATAACACGAACGGCTTTACACACGCTCCAAGCACGGAGCTCATGCATTTTTTGCCACAAGCTCTCACTCATCCTACCGACCGCGCCCGATCTTACTCAACTTTTTCGATCGCTTGTAATCAAAACAAGCCGTCCGGTTATGAACGTTAGTTTAGCCAATACTAAATCATTAACTACAAAGTTCCGTGCAATGATTGATCGACAAAGCGAGACACGGAAAAACACAATCAGTGTCATTTAAGAAGCTGTTTAATATCATTAATATCATTATTATACTTGTCATTAAAACAGGACACTCGCATAAACACTTCCATTTTGTTGCTCAACACACAAAAGTTACGTAAAGTGTAACAGCAAATTGTTTCCTGGTGGAATTGCCTCAACCGGGTAATAGTCGAACCAATTTCTGTATTTATGATCCCTGTTGTAAAATGCTTCTTGCATTTACGTTTTATTGGAGTCATTAACCATAGCACGAGTCTCTTCAAGTTAGGAGATCATTCGATTATTGAAGGGGTTAGTGCTCAATTGAATCCAAAAAAAAGTTGAAATTGAATGCCGTTTGACGATAATTATGGCTGTTTTACGAGCCCTTTCCAATGTGTTGTCATCTTTGGCGAACATTGTGAAAAGACAGGATTGTTCACTGAAAACCAGTACTGATGTATTGTCATTCAACATGATGTCACGTAACAATTTTTTGAAAATTTGTATTTATATACATTGTTTTTTTATTATAATTATCATAATATAGTCGTTGTTGCTGTTACAAAAAAGTTTTTTTTCGCCTTTTGAATCGTAGAAGCGAACATTTTTTGCACGCATACTACTCGGAGAAGAATACGACTGAATAAACATTCAAAATAAAATGATTTAAAATTATACAAAAATATTTATAACCATAACAATTTACTTAACTATTCGAGCAATAATTTAATTTTTTATACTCTAATCTTTAGGATGTTAACGGGTAAGTGTACTAGTAACGGACTTTGGAACGTGACATAGTAAGGATACGTAGGAATATAAATTAATTCATAGTAAAAGTAATTACTGTATTTAAATGTAAAGGAAACTGTATTTTAAAGTCAAATACGCAATATGTCTTAATGAATTCTCGTAAGTAATTTGAATTTCTCAGCCTCGCTCTACACAACGTTATTCAACTTACAATTTTGCAACAACGACACAGAATATGCTAAATCGTTACCACCAGTACAAATACTAAGTATTTTATTATTTTTTGTTTCCGGCAACTCTGCAGCATTAACGGAATGTCTTAAAATATATTTTATTATTAAGGACCTTATAACATTAGACTATATTCAGATTTCAGAAGGCTAAATCAATTAACTTTGTTGAGACTAGCTTACAGCCTCGCTCAGCTAGCTAGCTAGCTCGGTTAGCTTAGCGATTGCTCGCCCTGTAGCTAGTCAAAGGGCTGCTGCAACAAATAATTAAAAAAGCTTAGGGAGTTTTTCGATAAAAAGAAATTTTGCAGATGGATATTTGTTCTTGGGTTTTGGTTTTTTTGTATGACACATTTCCAAAACCTACTCACACTTAATTTAAATATTGTGTAGTTTTATTTATTTAGTTTTGATAAACAGAAAGAATAATATATAAAAACTAATAATAAAAATAAAAGTGAAAAAAAACATTTCAGGTTTTGCGCCACAATGGCCTACCTATTTATTTTAATAAGTTCAAATGGTAGTAGGTATATTAAAAGAGTAATTCAATTTTTTTTAGCGGTCCGTCACTGGACCTATCACCTTATAAAATATTTGTTTTGTACCAAAACAAGTTTGAGCTAGAAGCTTGAATATTTCTGTGACTAATCTGAATACCGTAGATCTATGTATCAGATTCCAACTATGATGTAACATTCGATAATCTAATAGATAGGATTTACAAAGCGCCATGCCATGTTATGTAAACGAAAGTAATATCATTTTACAGGATATTAATAACCCAGTGTTCTGTAATTTGAATTAATGTATCCTGTTAACTAATTTCATTTTAATGAAAAGTTATCGATTATTCGATTCGATTCATTACTCGGTTAGTATCGATCCTCGGTAGAAGTATTTAATCATATTATGGTGAGATTACAGAGGCTATATAATTATGAAACGCCCGTTCAGCGGCGCCTGTGACAATTATAATTGGATTCCACAGATCAGGGGCGGTTCAGCCAATAGGTAGCTTTTGAGCCACACAACTTACGCCACAAAATTCCTCGACAAATTTCACAAGTGGCTTAAGCCTCCTAACTTATGAAAAGTAAACTGATATGTTCGAAAGTTGGCGTTAAAAAGTTACAAAGTTTATGCGTATTAATATTCACGATAATATATATTAATATTCACGATTGTGAAATAAGCTTCACATAAAGTTTAAAACTTTCATTGTCACAGAGAATTGTTATTGATACAAAGTGATACAAAGACTTCTATTTGAACTGTATTTGAATAAGTGACAAATGTGTTTCGGTATTGAGAAAGATTTGGCATTTTCTCTCGCACTATTGTTGAGGAAATAGTTTGAAAGGCAAGGACATTAGTGAAAATAGGCTTATGAGTTGCGTAGTTTATGCGAAACTGTCCGAATGGACTGATGTATGTTTCTAGCTCCTTCACACAAAAACTACTGAACGGATCTGAATGAAATTTGGCACAGGGATAGATTATAGTTTGAAATAACATATAAGTACTTTTATCAACCTACCACGCGAGCGAAGCTGCGGGTGGACCCTTATCATCATCTCAACCCATCACGGCCCACTATTGAGCACGGGTCTCTTCTCTAAACTCATTCAAGGCCATAGTCCACCACGCTGGCCAAGTGCGGATTGGCAGACTTCACACACCTTTGAGTTTTACAAACTCCCCGGCATGCAGGTTTCCTCACTTTGTTTTCCTTCACCGTTATAGCGAGTGCCATTTAAATGTTTAAAACGCACATAACTTCGAAAAGTCAGAAGTGCGCGACCTGGGATTCGAACCCGGACCCCCCGAGTAGGAGGCCGAATTTTTAATCACTATCACTGCTTGGGCGGAAACTAGTTTGAATAAATTAAACATATAGATAATAAGTCACTAAGCTGATTTACCTCGTGAACAAGATAATAGAAAAAAAAATCAAGACTAACTTCATATCAACCTAAATGTCATTGCCTTTCGAATTGCCCAACAACTGAAAGTAAATATTAGTAACTAGATCGTTGGTTGTATTCTAGTATTTATAATATTGGTTATTACGCAAAACACACGCGCCTACTTCGTTACGAAATTGCCTATAATATATTTTATTATTGTTATCTTTGTCTTGTCAAAATATTATAAGTTTATTATTGTGCAGTATCTTAATACACAATTAGGCATTTTAAATTTACCGACACTTTAAATCTGTCTATATTTATATATATATATATATATATATAAATCAATGTTTGTGTGTTGTGTGTGGAATAGAATCAGGGCCCTAGCTTCGCAGACAAAGTCACTACCAGCTAAGCTGCAGTGTACAGAAGGCGTTGCTAGGATAGTTCAAGCGGAAGCAAAACTGAAGGTACAAATGTACGGAATGACACATCTACGAGTATGTTTATAAAATTTACAGGCCGATTGGTGTAGTAATTAGTGACTGCTACACCGAAGGTCGTGGGTTCGATTCCCACCCAGGTCCAAGTTTTCTGTTATGAGCAGGAATGTTTGTTCTGTGTGCAAATATCTATATAAGCATATATTGTAAAAATATATATGTATGTATGTTTATCAGTAGTCTGATAACCATAGTACAAGCTAACGGTTAGTTTGGAGTCAGGTGGCCGTGTGTGTTATCCAAAGAAGATATATTGCCTTGCGTCTTTTGTTAGAACAAGTTTGCAATGGACACGCGAGGTAGAAGACAGACACAGTTTGCTTTAAGAATATCAATAAAGATTAAATTTAATTACTCTATAAAGATACGAAATAATATAATGCAAATTTATTTAGCACGGCAACACTATCAAAGTGTCGGCAGAACACATTAAACAAACCGCAGGCACAAGGTCTTTGATCAATCATTTTGATATGAAATCTGTGGCAGGTTGTTCTAGATCAGGTCCGGTTACAACATCAACCTTTGCTTGCCAAATAAAAAAACTTATTTGAGTTCGACACTAACGACAGCCGTGACATGATTCGAATGAACTGAAAAAATATTTACGCTTTAGTTTTATATAAATCTAGAGTCCGCCCGCGGCTTTGCCCGTGTTGTTTGTTAAGTTACTAAAACACAAACCAATAGTAAAAAGATTCGTGTGTATGTTTATAAAAAATCGTGTATGTGTTACTCCAGAATATAATCTATCTGTGTGCCAAGTCTGTTGAGTAGTTTTTGAGTGCAGCAGTATCAAACATCCATCCATCCATTCGTCTATCCATCCATCTATCTATACATCCATCCATTATCATCCATCCATTATTCGTTGATGGTTTGGAGAGTGACATAGGCAAATTTTTAACAAAAAAAAATTACCACGCTGGCGGACCCGGAGGCGAACTTTAGTGAGTAATACATACAAATTATTCAGAATTACGCTTACAAAAGAAACAAATGGTTATTAATTTCTATATTTACCAAAATTACACGGCATCAAGTTTCATTTGAATATAGGACCATTATAAAATTATTCCTTGACCCAAAAAACCCATGCCTCCCAATTTTCAGTCTAATTGTTGATTTGCGGATTAGTGCGACATTTCTCGTATTAAAGTCATATCGCGGTAACATTTGTGTATATTCATTTCCCATATTAGATATTCATTAAACAGCAAATGAAGCTACAAGACCTTCAGTTTGTGGTAGAATTGCTTCGCCGCACTTCGTTTATTAGTTTAAGCTTTATTTCCCTGTGTTGGGCACGAACCGCAATTGCAGCAACTTTTCACCACAACCACCGAGAAAATTACGTAAATAAGGCTTCTAGACCAAAATGGTATGGCTTTAAATGGCCCACAAGTGAGCACGAGTATCTTCTCTTACTAAGGAGGCCTAGAGCTAACTGTACGGCTTTCAAATGCAGTCTGGTGGAGGGGTTCGTGGCCAAAAATGTCGGAAGCTTTTATATCACCCGAATGTCTCTTTAACGATTGCTATCTAACGATACCGGTGGAGTTAGGTGTTCTCCGAAGTACGGAAGTGGATTTACGTGCTCTCGGAAACACGGAGTTTCTTATAATTTTTTTGCCATTAGCGGTTCATGCTCCTACCTACCGGACGTCTATTGCCTAACTTTTTCGATCGTTTAAAATCGATACAAACCGCCGGGCTATGAACTTCTGAAGTCTAGTTACACTGATATGTATAATGGACATTCTATTCCATTCAAATTTCAGTATCTTTTAGAGGGGGTTTGCTCGTGACATTTTTGGTGGAAGTCTTCCTCTAAGCTTGTCATAAGCTGCGTCCATTGGTGAACTGGTGATTTGACATTTAATGTAATATGGCGACTGTCAGTTGTCAATATGGCGCCTGTCAGTTGTCAATGTGGCGCCTGTCAGTTTCCAACATTTAACATAGAACGGCGCCAATATCGGGCCGATAAATTTTGATCGCGTCGCTGTTCCCGTTCAATTACAATGTAAAATGTCTTCGAGTCAAGAGTGAAAAGGCTTCTACTAAATTAGTATCATTTAAAACTTCATCGCCACTTACCATCAGCTGGGATCGTAGTCAAGCGCTACATATCTAAGCTAAAAAAATAGACGCTTCTGTACGAAACTGTCAGCATATATATATATATATATATATATATAACTCATATATAGATCTATATGAATATATATAAATTACTGTTTAGTTACCATAAAGAAATAGTAATGTCTATGATTTAACACATTACAAAACCTATTGAGTGCGGGTGGACCCTTTTCTGTTCGCTTTAGGCTTTAGTCATATCAATATAACGTAGGAGTAAGCTACAAGTTAGATTCGTTTGAAAAAAAAAACCAAGATTCTTGATTCAAAATTAACTTATAAATTAGGTTAAATAGACTTATGAACGGTTTTTTTATATATCATTGTTTTGGAAAGAAGCTTCTTTGGAACGTTAATAATAATAAATAACAAAGCATATTATTTGATTTAGTATACAATTAGTAAAGAGTAACACATTTATGTTCAGGTGTTATTTTTTTGTATTCCTTAATGTGTGTATTGTATTGTTTATTTTGTACTTAACTACACGACTTCAGTATTTTCACATCGCCATGGGTTGAATGACAGAGAATGTTACAAGGCATTAAGTGGGCCCTTTGTAAGAAATCTGATACTATATATATCTGATATAGAACTATTAAATACAAAAATAAGTAATGGTTTTTCTGACAGAGTCTCCACCAACTAAGCTTCGAGACCGTCAAGGTTACACAACAGATTATTGTGAAAATATTTTGATTAATTCTGTTATCAATATCTTTGATTTTAACAAATTAAAACAACATGACAGCAATCTAACAGGCAGTAGGCTTTGTTAGCTGCGGGCGATAGTATCGCCGCACCCACCAAACAAGACCAATTAGGCATCTACGATTTTGATTTAAGATTATTTACTTACGACTTTGACAACGTCATTTATGTATTCTTTGTAATTAAAATAAAGTATTATTGTATGTACATAATTAAAGTGGGTTTACTGTATTGGTTCATGAGATTGTACCTATTATAATTAATAAATATACGTACATATGGGTGCGCGCCTGGAATTCATGACGGAAGAAGTGAAATTTTTGAAATACATATATCAGTTTTTGACATTGCAAGTATAACACTAATCTTTATACGCTCGTTCTAACGCACGTGGAATGTTCGGTGGAAAAGGTATGAAATATCCCTTAGGTAAATAGTAGTTTAAGCATATTTCATCGCTTCGTGTGGGTTGGTAGGGCTAGGGGTTTAGATAAGAAAATAAACGTGGTCAGTCCTACGAGAAATGGGAGCATTAGACGGCGGCTTGTACTAAATCTAGTCTTATGTAACCTGACGTAACACCTGGTTCGCTACCCTACTCCGAAGGTAGCACTGAAACAGGTGAAATTATCGACTATATAACCTTTAGTTGCAGCCTGTTAATGGCAAAACATAAGATTGATCTTACATTTAACATCACGTGCGTCCTATAGTTGTCATTTATATAGATTCATTTCCTTAATTTTATAAATGAAGGATTATGAAGACGGATGGATATTTGTTATTCTTTCGCGCAAAAACTACTAAATGGATTTGGATGAAATTTAGTATAGAGATAGATATAGTCTGGAATAACTTATAGACTACGTTTTATTAACGTACCACACAAGTGAAGCCGCGGTGAACACTATTATTACATAATTTTGATTCAACCAATCACAGACCATCTCAGTACACCCGTTATCAAGTTTAAAATTTAGAATATCTTACATGAATCTAATACCGTGTCGGGTAGATCTAATTTCATCTTAGTTTAGGGTCAGATGGCCGTGTGTGAGTTGTCTAAGGATATTTATTTATTTAATATAAAATAAAGGGGATTCCTTATGTTTAGTTTCTAAATACACATAGTCGTCGGCAGCGAATTACAAGGGGTTGCAATTGCACCCCATTGTCCGGAAAGGAAGTACATTAAAGAATATATTTTCACCCAACTGTTAATAGTGTTTATAGTATATATGCAAATGCAACTCCCTGCAAATTATCCTGGCGACGCCCATGTAGTTACTTAATAGTTGTTATTTAGTCAAGTTTCAAAATGTTCATAGTCGATTTATTATAACGATACTTCATGTGCATGTTTATTTTGAAGATTTTGTGAAATAAAATTATGGATACTCCTATGTGTTTATGTTGTTTAAAAGTAGAGTTTTTTAGTAACTTTAATACATTTTTTTGCATTCAATTATCATCTGACGGTACAGATATACGGAAACCACTGAATAGATTTAGGTTAATTTATTACGATTTATATCATCGGCTAGTCCCTATGATACATTCTTTCTTGATTTAATGCACAATACTATCCGAAACGTGGAAGTAACGTGGTGGAATAAGCTCTAGGCCTCCTCAGTATGAGGAGACATTCGTACTCAATGAAATGAAACCACTATCCGGAATCCAGGGTAGGCAATGATAGTACGGTTAAATTGACCCAGACAAACACAACGATGACGGAGGATGAGGCAGGCCTGGAGGGCGCGGTGGCGGACGACGCTGACGCAGAGTACGTGCGCAACGTGTGCGAGCGCGACATAGTGGGCGCGACGTGCGCACTCGCGAGGTACGCGCCGTTGCTGCGTGCCGTGCTGCTGGGGTCGCGCGGCCCGCCCGCGCTGCATGCTGCTGCAGCTCTCACATACACTAGGTACGACAAACATATTAAAATAATAATATGCATTTCAAATTTGTTTGAAAGCAAGGCACATTTTTACAGTGTTTAATAAGAGTTTTGAAGTATTGAAATAAGATTCATTCTTAGCGCGATCAGTAGGCTCTTAAGCATTTTTTAACGAAAAGAGACGTTAAAGAATTAACTTTACTTAATTGTCACAAAATACTATTTTTTAACAGTGCCGGTCAATTTGAACGGTTAGGGTCCGTTATGCGCACTTAAATAATTGTGTGATATTATACAATTCTATAATATACAATCATAGAGTATTTCAATATTTTCCTTGCAGATTCATGTTGGTATCGAGCTCAGTGTGCGAAGAGGGTTTGCAGTTGATGATGACTGTTCTGAAGCGGTCAAAGAATGTTCCTCTGAGGACGAACCTGATCATTGCTTTCTCCGACCTTACACTGAGGTTTCCCAATCTGACCCAGCCCTGGACTCACCATATTTATCATACGTAAGTTACAGTTGTACTCAAGCATTGTGGTCCTACTAATATTATAAATGCAAAAGACTGTGAGGATGTATGGATGGATGTTTATTACTCCTTCACGCAAAACTACTGAATGTATCCGAATGAAATTTGCTTCACAAAAAGATTATATTCCAGAATATCACATTGGCTTTTTCTCTACGTGTTTATCACGCGAGCGCAATCTAGGTTATAATAGTTGTCTATGCGTAAAATAGTAGTCGTTTAGATCAACAATAAACTAGATAATGCCTTACGTTATAATGTTTAAAAATTTGGAATTGTAACGAATTTTCTGGTCGGTTACATATACAAAAAGTTACATTGTGTATATACCTGCCTATACTAACTGTACTAGTGTACTTGCGTTAACTAAGTTCAAACTTTCATACTCTATGTAAAGTTGGCCAGCCAATGCACGTCCAAACTTTTATCTCGCAAGGCAATAATGGGAAGGACTTGATTTTTTTTACTTAAGGTTGAAATCTTGCTCCTGCGCAAACTTCTTATTGTTTTATCGACAAACTCTCAACAGTTTAGTTACCTGAAAATTTAATCCTTAGGGAGGACGAAACGGGATGAAATTACTATATTACAAGTTCTATTAAAACTCTTGTGTTACAGTCTCAGCGACACAGAATTAGAGATCCGTCAGTGTGCTGTGAAGATGCTCTCATTCCTGGTCCTCCACGAAATGGTCCGTGTGAAAGGTCAGATAGCGGACATGGCACTGTGCTGCGCTGACCGCGACCAGCGTGTCGCCGCCATGACGCGGGTCTTCTTCAAACAGCTGTCGCAGAAGGGCAATGCGCTGTACAACGTGATGCCTGATATCATATCCCGGTTGAGTGACCCGGATCTTAACGTGCCCGAAGAGCAGTATAGGGTTATTATGAGGTTAGTGCAGTGGTAGCCTAGGCCTCCGCCATGATGAAGTTCTTCTTCAAACAGCTGTCGCAGGATAGGGTTAGAATGAGGTTAGTGAAGTGTAGTGTAGTGCTAGTCATTTTAAATTCGATCGCACACTAACTAATTCTGATGTAAGTCATACGCATTTATACATTTTCGTACTATGTCTATACTGAAAAATATTGAGAGAGTA
This sequence comes from Asbolis capucinus, assembly GCA_018249125.1. Taxonomy (NCBI): domain Eukaryota; kingdom Metazoa; phylum Arthropoda; class Insecta; order Lepidoptera; family Hesperiidae; genus Asbolis; species Asbolis capucinus. Next base: position 11,164 of record DWJZ01004628.1, read on the forward strand.
CATAATTATACAAAATCTGCGCTTACTGTCGCACTCAAAATCGTTAATGATTACTTAATTCGCTACTTAGTACGAGATATTTGCACGAAACCTGTAATAGGGACCAATTTTTATAGCTATTATTGACTCTGCCTGTTAGTCTTTACAGCGGAAGCATAGCTGTATCTTCCTGCGATGAGATATATAATAATGATTTGGTTCCCTATAGGAAAACGGATCTCGTAACTAAGGAGTTCTAAAACGGAACGAAACGAAAGTACCGTTCTGGTGAAATGCAGTTTAATTTGGATGATAGTGGCCAATCCCAGTGTCTGATATAATTTACCGATCTACTATCAAACTACAATAACCAACACACACCACTTTACGTGCCGTCTAAAGTACGAAAATGTTCAACCCAAATCACCAGACTACAGACGATTCATAAATAAATAATTTTAATAATAAAAAAAACATACTTCAAATGCCTCCGACAAGTAGTACATTGAAACTATCACTATCACTCCCCTACAATTTTTGAAAGCTCTCCTCAATTTCTCTAGGATATCATCATCAGATCCTGGCAACATATTTTTATTTTTTTAAGATACATTACGTCACTGATACAAAAGGACCGACAAATGGAAGCATTAGTGGAGAAATTATGCCAACGGTTCAAATTATCCACGGAGGAACGTCAGTGGCGCGACCTGGCGTATTGTCTCTCTCTGTTCACCTACAACGAGCGATCGCTGAAGAAACTCATAGAGAATCTGGACTGCTATAAGGATAAACTGCACTGTGCTGGAGTCATTGACTCATTTACTACACTCATGAATAACACTTCCAAGATGGCTCGGAATGAAATTAAGGTTAAAATTGGTTACAGTTCATTTTTAAATATAATGTGTCTTTAGCAAGCTCGGCTTTAATTCGTTTTTAAATCATGTGATTAGTGAACGAACTCTGCGCCGTGCAATGTGGTAACTGTAGCGTGGTCATATCCACCTTTTAGGTTACAAAATTTGTATGGATGAAAAAAAGGGACTATAGACAAAATACACGAACTATTTAATTATAGACTGTAATTTAGATTAGAAAAAGATTTCATTTCCTCATTGTATTGAGATTAATAGATAGATTTTAATTTTTGTCAGTGTACGACAGGATAATTACTTAGTAAACCCGTACTAACCGTAGACGATATAGAACAGTAGACATAGATAGACATGTCTGCCATTTATAACGCAATTTCTGTCATATTTTAACGTATATTTGTACATTCAAAACTTACAGAGCTTAGTAACAGAATTGGGTGATAAGATAGAAGAATGTTTCGCTGTGCGGGAGGACGGTGAAGGGGAGCGCGGGGAGGGCAGCCAGGAAGAGGGGGAGACGCGAGCGGTACGCGCCACGCCGCGCCGCAAGAACAACCGCCGGAATAGACGACGCTCCTCCACCAGCCCAGATGAGGTACAGGAGTATGCTAAGAGTTTTGTAATTAATAATGATAGCTAGGAATGCTAAGGAGTTCCTTTCGACGTTACATCTCCTCTTCGCAACTCCATAAGTGTAAAAAATACCTTATTGAAATATGAGTTAATTTTTTAAATCAAATAATTTGTAAAAATACAGACCTTGTATCATGTATAGTTGTATAGTATTTGTTTACAAGATTGATCAAAACTGCAAAACTGATCCTATTTTCCTAAATCAAATACTTAACAAACTGTGCCTTCACTAAGGGTACTTACTAACGTTTCCAGAACGAACCACCTAATATTGAGCACACACCATCTACAAGAAAGTCGAAAAGAAAAGTCGCATCAAGAGTCAACGCACCGAATGATTCGGAGGAGTCAGGTATTATTATTATCCCTTACAATATTGACTATGAACTAAACCATGCATTTTTATATAATAAAAAACTTGTTTTAACATTTCAGACGATGAAGAAATTTCAATAAAGCAAGAGGTAGTTTTTAAGAAACCTACTTCGAGAAAAGTTACTCGTAAAAGAAATTAATTTTTACTAAGCTTGTTTTGTTTTATTTCAATAATATAGTAAGATTTTTATTTTTATTTGGGTTGTTTTTATCTACCCCGCATTTTTTCAATTAACGTTTATATTTTGCACCTAAATAAGTGGTTCCTGGGACTTTGTCTATTCTATAATTTTTTTTAAATATCGGGATTTTTACACTATAACACCGATTAATAGATCGAGACCATAGACAACAAAATATTTAATCTAATATATTTTTGACTTAAAATGTTATAAATTCCTAACACCTGAATTCCGTACACACTGAACTCCTTTAAAATTATAGTGATCCTTATTTTAACTACTATATTATGTCTCCAAGACCTCTAGCGTCAGTATATAAGGTGGCTTTTACGAGCATAACCATAGCCAAGAAAGTCATATGACAGTGACAGCATTTCTTGAACGATTTATTGTCACAATCATATCTGACTGACAATATCAATCATTACGAATAGATCAACACAAACATTAACAAAACAGCATTCCATTTCACTAAATTTACTAATTTTGCAACATCAATTACTACTAGTATGTGATGGTGGACGAATTCCGCCAAATATACTATTTGAGTATTTATTTCCTGCTAATGCTCCGTCCTAGCCTGACCATGGTTGGAAATCACATTAAATGTAGGCTTGGAATTTATCCACGCTCTACCATCAATAGGTTTCCAGTTCCTGATGACAAAGTAAATTGGGCTATCGAATACAAAAATTATGATCCACCTTACTATACATCGCCGTCGGTGATGGGAAAACCATGGGCTGATCCGGAAATAGGTAACTATTTGACTATAACACCCACAAGAAACATTAAAAACGACCTCATCTAAATTATTTTAATATTACAGGGGATTCTAATTTTAAACCAAAATGGAATAGTCTTGATAACAAAATAAACAGAGAAAGTCACATAGGTACATATAAAATTGTTGATGGTTTTCCTCATAACCCTATTGGACGCACTGGTATACGTGGCCGCGGAGTTCTTGGCCGCTGGGGCCCCAATCACGCTGCAGATCCCATTGTCACGAGATGGAAGAAACTCCCTAATGAAGAAGTGGAACATGACAAAAATAATAAGTTTGTAATTAGTAAAGTTGACTGCACTAGGGCTCTTAAATAGAAATGTATCTAAAAATATTTTGTATACTTAATTAAGTACGGCTAGGGTAGGGCTAGAAGGTCTAATTAAAAATATTGCTATATAAATATTTAACTATAAGATTCTGGAAAAAGGCAAAATATCAATGAGTAGTGTAATCCTTCCTCTAAACATAATTACTAATGAATATGTTTAATTTATGTTTATACCCTGGATATTGAAGATTTAGGAAGTCAGATTGAGTGGGCATTTTGTGCCCCTAAAGCAGGGCTTATGGTTTAGTCCCAAGTGGTCCAAACGGACCAGTGATTTTGTCAAAAGGGTTAGTGTGAATAAATCGCAAATTTTAGCTAAAGTATAAAAATAAAATATGATTCAGTTTAATCAACAGTTTTTATAACAATTAAAATAACAGTAAATTTCACTTAGTAATAAAAAATTACAGATATTAACTATTAATCATTTGCCACTTGAATTAAAACTATGGCACAGCATTTATCGGGCTTGATAACAAATTTTTTGGTTCATTTTTTTGTCCACAACCTATACTACCCATATGAATTTTACTTAACATATATTATTTCGGTCATTTAACGCAGTAATTTAATAACCACTAAATAGTTAGTAATGTCATAAACACATTTATTGCAGACATGTGTTAGAGAAGACAAAGACCTTTTAGTGCACTTTTATGGGCCATATTTTTATGGCAATATTTATATCCTTACAAACAACAATTGTACCCAGATTTTTCTCGGGAAGCTGTCTACATCTGACTCACAGCAAATTAAAAAAAAAACAATCCTCT